>JAZGTK010015026.1:0-13426 GCA_036877625.1 Ambastaia sidthimunki
AACAGCAGAATGACTTTAAGGTCACTTATTTCCTTATCGCTGGCTCAGCCGCATCTCCTCAGGGCATAAACACAAGATACTGCAAAAATGTAATTCAGTTCAGATATCACTACTTGTCCATTCTGCCAGCACACTTGAAACAGTCAATGATGGCTGTACAGAAATTGAGCAGAGTCCCACTGAGGAAACAAAATCCTTCATGCAGAGCATATAAAACTCACATTATGGGACAGAGTGAGTTTACATGCCACTCCGTGACCTTTGTGGTGCTTTCTAGGAAGGCCACTCTTGCTTTAAATACTCCCTAACTGAGGCACAAATCTCGGCCCAGCCTCCGTCCAAACCCCGACATACGTGAGAGACTGTCTCATAAATGAACTTAAATGAGAAAAACGTTGAAAATGGTCATACAGAACGAATAGGAAACAGAAGATCGTAACGTTTTGGGCTTGTCTACAACCTGACGCCAGTCTAAATCTAAGAGAAAGAGTATTGCTGATTTAAACTGCCATTAGTTTAAAAACATAAGTTTTGATTAAGAAAAGCAATACTAAAATTGTACATTGCATCACTTCATCGTAAAGGTAGGAAAATAATCACAATTGAAATGACTTTCACCAGCTGCAAAAGGTGGTAATTCAGGCAGCCATGCAACATTTAGCAAGCACTAATTACTCTGGAGGGAGATGGAAGGCCTTCTGTTTGGCGGCCAGCAGCTGCAATCACAGAGCAAGGACAGATAACACGACCTCGTTTGTTTTTCACAGTCTTGAGCAACTCATTACCACTCCTGAACACAGAGAAATTACACCCTACCGCTGCTAATTCTTCTCCTCTCACGTATTAACACGTGTTTTGCGAGGCCAACTGGCTCGTGTGGCATCGGGGAGAAAGATGGGCTGTAACACAAAGATTAAATACAGAAGATCTATTGCTCCATTCCTGCAAAACGCAAGCGGAGGGATGCTGTGGTCCTTCTGATCAAACACACTGCCTGTCTATTCATTTGGACTAACTATTGCACATGACACATCTGTGACTTCAGCTCCTGCTGGACTAGGAGCGAATCATTTTTAAAAGTGTAATCGGTGTGACGTCTCGCCAGACGTCGCAAACAGCTGCCCGGTTCCCTTCCGCGTTTGCTGTTCCTCGATAAACATTGCAACATCTTTCTCTCTGAATCACGTACAGACCCGGTGCTGTCGTCTTCATCACTGGAGCCCCTTTAGATGAAAGCACCTTCAGTTCAGACGTCCACTCTGTTTGCGAGGCAAGACAGGTTGGACCTGCCAACCGGTGCGGTCGCATCTGTCTCAGATGCTCTTCAAAAACCACTTGCTCCACCATTGCCTGAAAGCCAATCTGATGCTTCTTCTCGAAACTGCTATCAAAGCTGTCATAACACAAGAATACAGATCGACTCAGCCACTGAATGATGGGATGTTGTGCCTTTCACGGATGAAGGAAAGAGAAACCAGCCAACTGCATCATTAGGTGTCAAACACACCCTGTTACAAATCAGAATCATCACTGTTATTGTATCTTAAGCTGTATTCGCCCAACATTGCCAGATCTGGCATATGGTGTCTGATGTAACTAATATCAGACATTTTGTCTTGCTGTAAATTGGAACAGATGCAATAGCAGAGATAACAGCTCTTGCTGTCTGATCATGCCTTTTGCTGGCCGATGGTTTTGATCACACACTACAAAGACACACTAACCAATAAGCACCAGCATTCAGTCACAACAAACCCAACAAAAATAAAGGAAACCCTTGGTGATAAAACACTTTAAACTGGCAACCTGATGGTCACAAGCTTTGATCCTTAACCATTAGACTACACCACCCATGTTATTGACTTGTAGCTCCATAGAGATGTTTACTTGATGAAACAAAGACTCTGAGATAAAACCCAAACCCAAACTCCAGAGGATTACATCACAGTTTTATGAATGACCCTGAATTACGACGAACTAAATCTCAGCCAACTGGAAAGACACAGAAATGTGTGATTAGGAGAAGAGGAGGGTGTTGGTCCAAAAACACAAGTTACACCTCAAGCAAAAGCCCAAGACCTGCCAAACATCAAAACCTAGTCAAGAACCTTGAAAAACATCAAAAAGAAACTAACTTGAAAAAATGACTAACTTCATTCAAAGAAAAAAAGCAGTTCAGTTTCTTCAACCAGCAGCGTTTGTACTCTGGTTATGCTTCATGTTTTGTAAACTATTATCATGAAATATTGAATCAATCTGCACTTGTTTGTATGAGTTCAGCTGATTCAGGAAAAGATAGAACAGGATGAGTAATTAAACAAACAGTGACTCAACCACTCGACAACCGAACATCTACAAACCCTCATTAGAGTGTTTACAATCACTGTTCTACTTGATACTTGATACATCTAGTATGGATGTAATTTATTTTATTTCCCACAAGTCTCAGCTTTATTATTTTCAGAGCAGACAATATCTGTTGACTTAATTCAATTGTTTTTTACTATCTGAATTTAGGTTAAGGAGACTATGGTAATTAGTTTACATCAATTTACCTCCTTATAGGCTGACGTTGTTGTTTTATCAGTTGTTCTGATGGCTTGATTTCACTGTAATTGATGAAATAGCAAATGTTGCTCTGGGTATATAAGGCAAATCTATCAGGTAGGCAGTTCTGTGTGGCAATGATTTGATAATGCCACAGAGAGTTTAGGGAAGTCGACCTGTGAAAGGCTTTCTTATAGTTGACTCTGCATATTAAACTGGGATTGTAAAAAATGCCATCAAAAAAACATTATTCAGCCTTCTAAACTTTTAATCTCCTCTTCCCGTTACTGAAGTCCTGACATTTCATTTATCATTTAATAAAAATGGTCAGGATACAAGCACTGTTGATGATCAGAAACATAATTCATAATTCTCATAATTCAAACCTGTAAGAGCTGACCGTGTTTACACAGTGACACATTCACACATGATTCTTAGAGGGATTATCAATACAGTAAGAATGACACAATGTTTTTCCATATCAACAGTAAATGTAACAATTCACTAGTATCTGCTGTAATGCCTTAGAAACAAAAATGAGTTTTTAAGCAACATTAGTTTGTTAGGTGAGCATGCTATTAACTAGACCATGATGGATGATGGCCATTAAACACACTGTCATCTGTCTCATTGAGTGGTCGCCTTAAGCTCAAAGACAGAAAACTACACATCATTCTGCAAAACGACTGCTGGAACGCCACATTCCCTTCTGTACTGTAGCTTCTGCTAAAACATAGACCAGATCTTATGCCTAAAGCTTCAAATGAACTGCATTCAGAAAAAGCTCAAAGAGGCACTTGGAAGTTGAGAACATTTTATGGGGCGGAGAAGTTTGCAAAGAGCTGAATGGAGATGTTTCACCCTGCAGAGCAAAAACATCCTCAATCTGGAATTACTAACATCCAAACTCAATGTGGTGCTTGTCTATGAATGTTTACGCACTTGTGCCTGTTTGCTGGGAATAACAAAAACTTCTTGATTATTTAAAGGGATAGCTCACACAAAAATGAAAAGTTTTCCATCATTTTCCCACTCTTATGTTATTCCAAACCTGTATGACTTTTTAGCTTCTGAGGAACACAAAAGAATATATTCTGAAGCATGTTGACAATCAAATAACAGTGGTGCCCACTGACTTCCATTGTATGGCCACAAAACCACTGAGACATTTCTCAAAATATCTTCTTTTGTGTTCCACAGGGAAAAAATGTCATAGGTAAACAATGGAAGTTTTTATTTTGGCGTGTACCATTCCTTTTAAGAGACAAAGATGAAAGTTAAACTGACACCTGTAACTATAGTCATTAACTAGACTAATTATGAAAGAAGGTCATAAAATCCAAAGAAAATCAACTGTTTTGAAATTAATTAAAGTCTGAAATGTAAAACCCATTCCATAAAACAGAACTGCGATATATCTGCCGACATTCAGCCTGTCCTGTGCAATAGTAGGACAGTTGGGCTGGGAATTTTAGAGCTGTTAACCAGCCTGCAGGAGCGGCATCCATACGTTCCTCATTCATTAATTACTTTAGCTAATTAGCTAGCCAGCCATTCCGGGAGATGCTGTGTGTCTTCAGCTTCTGGAACTAATTTGTGTCAAGATGCTATTCAGTTACAGAAATGCTGTAAATTATTTAAGATGTTACACCATCCCCTCCTCAGCCGGCACAGCTTTGCTGAAAGTGTGTGTGCGGCCGACAGCTGGTACCTGAGAAAAGTCGATTGTGGATGTTTAAATTCTATTATTTGAGGTGATATTACAAAACAGAGAGAAATTAAATCGCCTCCCGCCGGCCCTCAATAGCTGTTCGCTCGGTGCAAACCATTTTCTTTCTCAGCCAAGATGGCTGCCCCCTTCACCCCTGCAGGGTCACATCTCCGGTTCCTCCAGCAGACATTGTGTGTCGTATCTACAGAGCTCCACGCACGGCAATGAAGTTATCAGATACGCTCCCATTCCCTCTTTTAAATACAATGCTCTTCCTTTGTGTACCTTATCACACTGCTCTCCTCCCATTTGTGGTGTTTACATGACAACCGGATTGGTGTCCCTTGGAGAACGCAAAAGGACAAAAACAGCAGGGTAACAATATACTGTACGTATTGTTTTAAATGCTTTATTTCCCCACAAAGACTGCGTTGTTGTTTTTTGTAATCAAATAATCATCCAGGCCTCTGTATTAGCTGTCACAATGCTTTTCATTAAAAAAAGCTTTTTTGCATAGTCTTTGTATTCCTCGATTTCTCATGTGGCCTCTCTTTCCACCTGCCGCTCACAATGTGAGTGACAAAGCCTTATTGAATGTTTGTCTCCAGTCGCTCACCTGCTGATACAAATTTCATATAACGCCATCCGCGCCTGGGGAAAAGGTAATCAGAGGATTGGAGCACCCGCATACAAATAAAAGATCAGTCTCTCTCTCTCTTTTTGGGACAACATAAAGCAAGCGTATGGAAATAGGTTGGCTTTTTTAGGCCAGGACTGAATAGGGTTGAAACACTATCCTGCTCACACAGGGTGGAGTGAGTACAGTCATTGAAAATGGCTCAGTGCAACAAAAGCACTACTCTGGTATATACCTCACATCACTGGTGTAGATTCAGAGGGGCATGTTTGGAAGAGAGAGAGATGTCTTTTTTTAGGGTAAGATAGACTTAAAATCAGTAACTCAAATTTTTGCATTTTCAAAGTTCACTGTGTAAATTAGACTGAATACTATCATAAAATTCATTTTGTGAACGCTATACTATAATCGCAACATGCTCGCATTACAAGTTACTTTTAATAAATAAAACTGAAAAATAAAGCAAACTAAATAAAATGGAATAATAAATAAAGTCAATAAAATGTTCTAACAACAGTCTGTAGTTAACCAAAACCCTCTCTCACTCACATACTATCCACAAGCAAACAAAAACAAGCTCCTAATGTGACTGAAACACAAAACTGGGCATGATGAGTTCTACTCAACTAAACCCTTCACGCAGCACATATTGTGTATCCACTCAGTAAACAACATGGAACATCATCACAATGTTCCAACAACATCAAAACACCTGCTTTGTGTCCTCAGTGCTTTGCTAGCTCCTATGGTTTACATGAGGTACAAATGTGTTGTCCTTTGTTGTTGGTTGTTATTTTTTTGGAGACGTGGCCCCTTTAAATGTTGACAGAAAACCTATGCCTGCTTTACACTGCATCCTCAGAACCGCAGAGGTCTGTCTTTGTCTTTGATGGTAGTGCACTTCATATTCTTCTTGCTCTGGCGAGCACTAACCAGCTCCCAAAGTTCAGTTCTTTGCAGCGATCTAAAAATAACACAAACAATAGAACCGCAGGGCGCCTCAGGGGTCTTGAACTATGTGCCGCGAGGGCCCCACCAGTGCGAGAGCCCAGCGCTCTTCATGTGAGAGCTTGCAGCTCAGTTTCAGAACTGACTCTGGCCCCCGAGGACTGTTAATAATAAACGGCTGGGAGAGCGTAAACAGAGATTTTAAATAAGCCTTCTTTACTATGCCGACTGATCCGCTCACACTGGAAAAATGGCAACACCGAGAACGTCTTGTGCAAGACTTCAGAATCAAATGAAAATATGTACTCGCATAATATGCAAACGATATCCATCTATTTCAGTTATATTTGAGAATAAGTTGAAAATAAATTGCCTATCCAGTGCTAACAACTCGGTTTCCCCTAGAAGCATCGAGATAGAGTTGAGATTTCAAAAAGGCAGGATTTTTATAAAACATACAATTATCTAATGGATCGTGGGCTCAGCCATACCGAAGAGGTTTACCGAAGCACAAATCGTCCCCTGCACACGCTGCCAAACTTTCATTAGCAAGGCTTTAAAAAAGGGGAAATTGATCCAAAGCGGTCCCTCATAAGGTCACTTTCACTCATTCACTTTCCCATAAATGTCGGAATCTCATCGTTTTAATGACCCGCTGTAACTTGCCTCTCCGGTTCCACTTTGTGGCGATTCCCTGTTTTGAATTCCCACTGTAGCCACTTCCTGCACTGAAACATTCCAGATTCCTAAGCGCAGCTGATGATGAGAGTTACAGTATGATTTAATAACGCAGCACTGGTGGGGGGGGGTGACGACAGCACCACAATTCGAGTGATGTTGATTCTCTGACCTCTGCTGTCAGGTCATGATGTCACATAGGGGGGGATAAAAAGATCCCACAGCAGGAAACACAATGCGGAGCTGCTACCCTTTGTATGGCAGGCCATCTGGGGGCATGTTTACAAGCTCCTCCAAGTGGGCTTGTGTTCAAGACCGACAGGCTGTCTAATGAGTCGGAAGAAGCTGGGGAGGTAAACGGCTGCATCAACATTTTCTTCATCTTCTAAGCAGCTGATTTGTGATGAACTTTGTAAGCAGGGTTCTTAATTCACACTGACATGTTTAGTCATTCACGATTACTGCACAAACAGTTTTTAAGAAATCATTTCACAGAGACTGTTAGCCAGATTTTATTTGAAACATCAGGTGCCAGTTTGTCTAATTAATAGATTTAAACAGATTACACTCAAATGCAAATATCTCCAGCAACACACTCAAATCCAGACTGATGTTATGGATTGTGTTTTATTCCAGTTTTATTCTACAAAAGCGCTCACAAGAGCAATACTATGCAGATCAACATTATAAGATCAATACTGTAAGAAAAATGTCTTGACTACATACAGAAATTCCACAGTGTTTCCAAACCTTAAAGTAATATGAAAAACAAGCTAAAACATATGTAAAATAAATGCAAACTAATCTGATCCATCCAATAATATGAATCACCCATTACTTTATAAACAAGCGGCAAGTAGGCACAAAACACATGCATCTGTCTGCATCTGAAGCACTTTATATAATCTCCACGTGCATTTACACACTTATATGCAATGCAGGCAGCACAAAAGCACTTGCACAGGAATCACAATTGTGTTTGTTTTCCTCACACGCCTAAGTGACGATAAAACTATTTTAGCTGCAGCCGCTGCATAGCCACCAAACTCCGCCTGCGCTAACAAGCCCCTTGATGCTCCGAAACGCCACTTTAAAAAGCATCTCGAACAGCAAGCAGGACGCATCAAGGCGCTTTGCATCTCTCCGTTTCTTGTTTCTGCTGCTGTGGGCTGGACTTTCAGGGCAGGGCTGTGGAGGCTGGGAGCTGTGCTGCAGTGCATAAGACAGTCCTTGAGTCTGGACATAAATCAAGACTCGGGCGAGCAGAACTCCAGAGGCCTGCCAGAGAAACGATACACTTAATTAACTTGCGTCTGCAGAGATGCGTGTGCTCTGAAAGCCTTGTAATGGAAAAAAGATACCTGTAAGGAGGGACGCAAAGCCTGCAGAGATATATGCGGTGCGGTAGAAGCGGAGCCGAGCTGCGGTGGCACTGCGCCGGGGAGACTTATGTAACCCGATAGCGCAGGTCAATTACGCTGCTGCGACGTGTCCTCGCGTAATAATGAAAACCAGGCAGATTTAATAGCTGTGAATGAGGAGGATCATCAGAACAATATCCTCACAGTGATGCTGTTTCCTGCACGATGGGTGCACGGCCCCAGAAAACAGAACACGACAATCTCATTTTGCATGGGTTATTAACTAAAATACGGTACTTTACTGTAAATGAGGCACTTTGGTAAAACAAAATTCCTTTAGGACCAGCGCTCCTGTAGTATGTTATATTATTAAGGTAATAAATCTCAGCAATACCTTACAAAGTTTAAAGCCATGTTAATTTAAATAGTAATTCTCCCAAAAATTAAGATGTTTTAATCATGTAAACACCCGTATGTCACTTTAAACCAGCAGTCCATCTTGGAACACAACAAAAAGTTGTTTTTTATAAGACACGGTTAATTTTGTAAGGCCACTTTTCTCATGTAATGAAGGTTAAAACGGATCCAAGTTTCTGAGCTTCAAAATTACTTTTGAGATTCAAATACACGAAATCATGAAAAGTATATTATATTATTTGTGCGCTATATTCCGATTTTCTAAAGCCATATTATAACTTTTGTGATGAACAGATTGAAATTCAAGTCCTTATTCACTTAGTCTTTTTCTTCTATTGTAGCTCTCAAATCCAATTTACACTTTGCAATTGGTCACATGACACAAAACTGACTATGAAAAATACTCACATCACTTTCATTTTATAAAGAAAAAGAGCAGCCAGTAGATTATTAAGCATTTCTCTTTATGTGTTACAAAGAAGAAAGTCGAGTAACTGATGTCACAACTTTTATGTTTGAGTGAACTATCCCTTTAAATACTCTCCCTCCCAAACCTGGCATGAGTGGAATTCCAGTTTCTTGTTTGAGAAAAACATTCAACAAAGCTGCTTGACTACCCATCACTCCTTAACTGGGATAAATCAACACGACCCGCACAGCTAAACCAAACCTCTGAAGTCCGGTCCATGTCACACAGCGAGGCTCATTAACTCGAAAATTTGCTTTGCTGTCTCACACACCCATGATGCGCTCCAGATGGACGGTATTCAAATGAAACAAACCTCCACATTCCACTTTCACATTTTTAAAAACAAACTCTCTCTGGTAGAGGCAGAGATTAGCGTGGACTCTGCTAGTGCTGCGAATCACGCCACAATCCCGTCGCATTGCACATTTGTAATTGTTGTGCTATGGCAATTTTCCAATAACCGGCAGGACGCGTCACGCTTTGAATGAGCTGCACATTCTTTCAATTCCATTACAGCTCGCGCTGATTAATCACAGAGAACATTATATTTCACTGCTGTTTCAAACCTAGTGACAGAATAAATAATTCCCATCCTTGAACAAAATAAAACATTAAGGATCAGGGTGAGAATGTGAGGGAGATGTGGAGGAAAGGTCAAGGTCACATCTATGATGGGTGGGCCAAAAGCCCCCAGGAATTATAATAAAAGGTAGAATAGACAATTTCAGTGAGGCTAAAAATAGCAACTAGCTTTAAAACATAATATTCCACTCTCCCTTCAGAGCGCGCTTCCAAGCCACGCCTCCTCCAGGCTGCGCAGAGGCATGCAAAAATGCATATTTTGACATAGGATATATTTATATATAAATATAATTACTTAGTGATTGCTATTAAGAAACTTTCAACCAGCATTTTTTGGGAAAAATAGCCTACCCTGCATTTAAAGTTTAGAAACTGTTGCCACTCCTTTCAATCTCAAAGAAACGTAACGAGTCGCATGATCCAAGGAAGTTGACAGAGTTCACTCTGCGAGTTTGTGCAGATGCAGTATGATAAACACTGCTGCGTTTATACACACGGTCTGGACTGCTTCCTCTTCTTTAGCCCCCGGCTGAGCATAATGCAGCTTCCAGGTACAGGGTGTTACAAAAGCGCTGGGCAAACAAAGGAAGGCCTTGGAGTGCCGGCTCATTACAAGACTTCGATTGTTTTGCCTGTAGTTAATACATGGGTGGATTCAAATGACTCACACTCCAGCATTTAATTCAAACATGATCCTTCTTCCTATAATCTAAACAAAAAATCCATATTTGATCAATTCAAACAGCAAGGAAACTGATAGAGGGAAACAGAAATGGAGGCCACTGTAACCTGCATCAACAGAAAACAATAGGCTTGTTACACTCATGACCCAACTACAACAAATCACAATGACATGAACAGCAGCACTCACACAGGGAATTCTGGGAAAGCTCCTTGCTTACACTGACCCACAGCAAATGCTACAATATCTAAGCTGCTATTTAGGAAACCCACACATCTACTCGCATAAATACTGCAGAGTTGGCAAAGTTTGAGCATGCTGATGAACAAAGCAGTTGCATACAATGACATGAGACAGTTTTAGGAACTTACCAACTAAAAAACTTCTTAAATCTATGACTTAAAACGATTTTTCATAACACTGCTGCTCAGACAGGGCACGGATGATCGGGTTGAACACATGACCTGTCTTCAATAAGATTAACATACATAAAGAGGCTTTAATCAATGCGGAGTAATTTTGAGTATGAATCGGCGGTGAATAATCCCTATATAATAAAAGAATATTTAGTCGCTATTGGTGCAGGCTTAGTCAAGGTGTAAGACAAGGTCATTTAGTCATCACTGTAGACTGCAAGTACAAACACAGCAGGCTTAACAAAAGAAGGTTATATTGCGTTCATCCTTGCCTCTAGTTTTGCAGTTCGCTTTGTATGAGGTTAACAGACAAATTGACAAGCTGAAAAGGGATTCTGAAAAGGAAATGACACATGGCCGCGTCATCCGGTTGCCCTACCAACCATTTACCATTATCTAAAACTTTCTTCCCCAGTCCTGAACTTTTCTGCATAAGCGGAACAGACTGTCAAAATCCATTCCTGGGTCATTTTGAGACACTGTATAAAGCGCTTGATCATTAAGTATATTGATGCATGATATGAATTGTGTCTAACACACAACACTGATGACATCTACTCACTTCTTTATAATTATTAAAGCTGCAATCTGTAACTACTGCCTCTCTGTCGCCATCTCTGTTTAAAACATAAAACTGCAACCTGTGAGAATGGACCTGACAGCTCAAATTGTAAATCATTATTATAAACTTACTGTGAGTCAATGTAAGGCAGGGAAAGTAATAACTAGCAATAACTGTTTTTTGTTTATATTTAACCAAAACAAGTTTACAGATTACAGCTTTAAACAGCTTTAAACACTTAATGTATTTACTTACGTACTTACGTAACATTCTGCTACCTTAAAATTATATGGTTCTATTAAACACCCAAAATGCATTTTTTTTTAAATAAAACACCTTTAATAGTGTCAATAAGTTTTATTAGAATAAGAATACGTCAATAACTAATTTTGACAAAAATGTCAGATAGAACCTTATAATTCTAAAGTAGTGATTCATAAACGGGTGAACTGTTCCTTTAAAAGTTTAAGAAAACAGCACCACACTCCCCCTGAAGTCAAAGGTAAACCCCAGGCAGATCTCTGTGAATGGGCTTCTGCTCCTTCCTGCCATGATTCATCAGTGTGACTGATTCACACAGTATGTTCTCATCACGTTTCTCTTGAGTGCCCGTTAAGTCACGTTAGTCACCACATCTGGCTCTCATACAGGAAGGACCCGCTGAGTGCAGCCCTGCACTCTGGATCGCATTAATGAGCGCAACGTTGCACGTCATTCCCAACAGCTGCGAATGCACCCTCCTGACTCTACATAAACCCCGCTGTGAAAGTAGGCTGATTCGCAGACCTGTTTTCCCACGCAGATTCCGAGCTACAAATGCGACGGAATGCACGAGAACACCGCGGAATAGTTTGAAACAGTTTGAATCAAAGTTGTAACATTTTATTATATTTTACTTTAAAGCTGCAATTCGTAACTTTTGCCTCTGTTTTAAACACAAAATTGCAGGTCACTTTACGTACTTTATTACATGTTAAGGTCAAATGAAGCCAAACTGACATTTCCCAGGGAAATCGAACCTGACAGATCAAATTATAAATCATTATTATAACTTGCCCTTGGGAATCGGGGTAAGGTAAGTAGACTGATTGTTGTTCCTTTTTAACCCAATAAAGTTACAGACTGCAGCTTTAAATGATCACAAGTAGCATGTGGTATATGAGGCTACAGTAAATCCATTCTGTACATTTCAATGAGCATTAGTGCATTTCTGCAGACATCAGGTATTTTGAATTTACAATGCAGTTCTGTGCCAACTTATTGCATTTATGCAAGAGTCACCATTTGTCCCCTGTTGTAAATCATTCGATAGCATGAGACACACAAGTCATGGCAGGTTTACAGAGCTAATCCTAAACAAGTCGGCTGTGTGTTAAATGGAAATGAGTGGAACAGAGAAATAAGTGGAAATAAGGCACTAACTTAGATCTCCAGCTGTAAATGACTGAGAGCTGATGTGAAGAGAAAGAGCCGTGTAGACATCAAGGCTGAGGACCAAAGTGAGAAAGTGTGCTTTGTTTTTAGTGAGGGTGGGGGGGAGGGGTGTTGCAGGACATGGGAATTTCACAACATGCTCCATATTGGCTTAAAAGCATAGTGAGAAATGACCTTCCCCACACAAGCAGAGCCTGGTGACAGATAGAGGTGAGTAACAGGAAAACATCACTTCCCAATAATAACAGGATTATGGGACAGGAAGTGACATCACAGAAGCCAATGTCAGTAGGACACTCTGATGCCCTGCATTATGGTAACAGGGTTATGTACATCACGGCATCATTTTGCGTGTGTTGCTGGAATAGAAAGTTATGACAGCTTCCACAACAGAATGTTAAGGTTGAACTATTCCTACTGCATTGCATCCTGTAAAATACAAAACAACAAACAATTCTCATCTACATAAAATGACAGTTCACAGTGACCACCAGATTTTCTGTTTCTCACACAAAATTTTGGAATCTAGGGCACAATATGCCAATAATCTTATTGAGCTTTTTAGTCATTTTGGAGCTTGTCAGATGGGATCAGTACGAAATGTCAGTGTATAAAAAAAAAAGAATGTGACATTTTCCCTTTATAAAGTTAAATAACAGATTCCAAGTACATGAAGGTGAGTTAAAAGTGTAATATTTGAAATATTATTTTAATGCACTGAGGATTAAAGAGCACTGACATCTTTATATTCTCAACAATAATAAAAAAACAACATACACAGTGTGAAAGTAAACTGAAGGAGTCTGTTTTATATGGATATTTTGTTGTCTCATAATGGCAGAACAAACATGAAAGCCACAGATAAGCAAGTTATGTAACACAAAACCAAAGCGAGTTTCACAAATTAGGTATGACGCAGAGATTTATTAATCGAGAATGAAAGAATTAGCTGAGGTTTTATTTTAGCACTGGTACTTCTGAC
>JAZGTK010015027.1:0-13425 GCA_036877625.1 Ambastaia sidthimunki
TTCTTTTTTTGGCATGTGTAGAGCATGAAACAAACATGAGCTGAAGTTTTAGTGTCTCTCCCTTATGTTATGACCTAAATCTGCTAACCTACTTTACAAGCACCTGCTGTTCTGAAACTGTACGCTGTTCTGTAGAGCAATACCTGCTTTTGGACAAACCGGCTACAATTGGCAAAACATGCAGTATACAAGCTGTGTGCAACATTCTATCCCACAATGCAATGCTCTGAGTAACAAATAATCCATAAATAAAAACCCATATAATATGTTTTTATACCACTGGCACATAATGCACAGTTTTACATGCTGTTTTTGATAAACGTTAGGCAGTTTACAGTATATACTGCACAGTATGCTATAAGTAATACGCTTGTATTCTTTCTGAACGCTGTCAGAAACATCACAGAGCGTAAATAATGTTCTGTGTCCCGGCAGAATGAGGAATGAATAGGAGAAAATTCCCTTCTCGCTGTCTGCCAGTGACTGCAGCTTCAGGAGGACCCAGACACTGCAGCATTCCGTCCTAAAATAGCACAGAAGATTCCCTGATCCGGTGCTGCTCAAATACACACTCCACTGGGGAGCGTCTGTACAGACAAACAGAACAGATAATGCCAAAGTGCAATTGATCCCTGTAAATGGATGCTCTGAAGGACAGCCCATCCCTGTATCCACAACCAATCAGATGGCCGGTATGGTTAATTCCCGTCCATCTGTGAGTAAACCCTAATACCTCAACCTCAAGTAACAACCTCAAATATTGTGTAGTAATCTATACCAATTTTCTTATTATCTTATCTGGGGTGTATGGCAACTACATTTTAAGAATAAAGGCAGCCATATTAATAACTGATTACATATTGGAGTGGTTTAAAGCTACAATACTTTTCGGTTAAAATAAAATCAATTACTTAACTCAATAAGTTAAGTACTAGTTAAATACTAACTAGTTTAATGCTAAGTTAAATACTAACTCAATTACATAACAGATCAGTGTTTAAAACGGTCTCCTTACATTAGCCCAATTCTCAATGGTAAGTTTATAATAATGATTTATAATTTAAGCTGTCAGTGTCAGTTTGGCTTTATTTTAACTTGCATGTTGCTTATGTTTCAAACAGAGATGGCGATAAAGAGGCAAAAGTTATGGATTGCAGCTTTAAAGTCTTGTTTAAATTCAAAATTGGAGTTCTGTGGCTTTTAGTCCATATTTATTTGCTACAATCATATATCACTTGTTTACAACATATATGCGTACATAGTCAAGCAGGCTGTGCAGTCAGAATGTAAGAGCATTCTTGCACTGAGGGTGGATTTATCCTTCAAACAAAGGGAATCAGAGAGGATTATGGGAAGGCTCAGAGAACACAGTATTAGAGTGTTTGACCACCTGCTTCATCTCATTTAAAATATGTGAGATTTCAGTCTAGTCGGGTTAATGCTACAGCGTTTGAGTTGCTATGGTAACAGATTGTTGTGATCTCAGGTCAAGTTTACTATTAAAACTCCCGCTGAGCTTTGACTAAATCTGTTCACAGCTCAGCTTTACAAGAGACATAAATCCACCCTCACAGCTGCTTGATTTACTAGACAAAAACACAGCAGATGTGTGCAAAACACACACTTTACACGAGCAAAACAAACACACATCTGTTACACATGCAGTAGCCGTTTCATTTCTGCTTAAAATTCTGTGTTTGACAAACAGTTCTGTTCCAAAATCCAGTATTGCTGTTTACTATATAGGTGGCAGCATCCTAACTTACATGGAACCCAGTAAGTGGAGGATTTGAAGTGCTCTACATAGACAGCAACTCTGTCTACCATTCGAGCATCACTACTCATGTGAAGTGAACATGAGAGCCACAGATGATTTCAGTGCCGTTCAGTGTTGCTAAGGTAACAATACGACCCTTTAATTAGCATAAAAACACATAACACGCAAATATTGAGCAAAACTGTCTATTTTATTCAGACTGAACTAATTTTGTCAGTGTGGAATAAAATAAAATTATATTATTTATTTGATCATATAAAATCACATGCTTTACATTAATAAATTATTTTATTATATTAAAATTAGTCTTATAATAAAGTGTATTTGCAACATTTTTCTCAATTTGTCCAACTTTATATTTCTTCTAGTTTTACAGATTTACAAATCTACAGATCCACCTCTTGTTCCTGAATTCTCCTAATACAATTTCTGCAAAATGTTATTAACACAGTTGTGTACAACACACAGTACGTAACAAAGCCTTATTTTGGGATTTTGGTTCTGAATCGACCTGTGACGTGATTATAACCTTGAATCGTACACTGGCGTTATTTTCTGCCCGGTCACAACACAAACTCCAGCAGCCAATCACACGACAGTCTTTTACAGGTGAGTTTCTGAGACTCCTAATACTTTTTTGGCTGCTTTAATGCTCAAATGTAACAAAGAGTTAGAACATGAAATTAAAAACAATGAAATGAGATGACAAACACACACTGAGCGTGAAACACATGCAGAGAAGGACGAAAGAGTTTCTGAGCACTTACTTCAAGGCCTTGCTGTTTAATGCAAATTATAAAATCATAATTAAAAGAAGGAAAACAGAGAAAACCAGATATAAAACAGATTTTTTCATACATTAAAGTTGTTCGTCGTGAATCCCAGAAAACTGTTTTATTTCTCAGCTGTTGCTCCTTCAGAGCTCATAAGACATAAGAGACAGTCCAAGAGACATTAGAATTTTACAAATGTAATTGTTCACAATAAAATAAATGTGTGTGTCATAGTGAAGATAATTTGATCCTAGTAAGATATAAGAAATGTCTGGTTTCCTAACAAATCTTAAAAGTCTCATTTCATCTGGTTGCTGTCTAGGAGAAACAACTGAGGCAATAAAAAGAAAGATTTGTTTTTTTCTCTCCACAGGATCACATCAAAAACTACAAATCCCATAATCCCTCACCTCGGCCTGCAGGGTCTCAAGGCGTGTCATGTGCTGGTTGGTAGAGATGCTTTTTTCTCTGAAATCATCCCGTAAAGAGTGAACCTGAGTAGATAACTGCTTCTCCACCTCAGCAGCCTGTGGACACACATACATCTTCAGGTCATGAATCCAATATTCACAAACATATTCTCTGTTTTGACTATAGTGCAGTGATTTGTTCCTAGACTAGATTAAACCGATGTGAATTTTTGTGGTCTAGCCGGAGAAAACTGTTTTAAAAAAAAGTTTTCAATCAATATTTTTAATTGTTCCTTTAAAGGAATAGTTCACCAGAAATGAATTTTTCTCCATCATTTGCTCATCCTCATGTCATTCCAAACCACTATGACATTTTGCTTCTGAGAAACACAGATGAAGATATTTTGAAGTATGTTGGTAACTAAACACCAGCGGCACCCACTGACCTCCAAAGAATCGACACAAAGCCACTAAGATATTTCTCAAAATATCTTCTTTTGTGTTCCACAGAAGATAAAGTCATATAGGTTTAGAATGACATGCGGGTGGGTAAATGATGGAAACTTTTCACTTTTGGGTGAACCGTTCCTTTAAGTAGCTTGTTATAAATCATCGCAAACTATCATCTACAACATATGTTGTTTTTTCTGTTGGGTTCAGATGTCAGACTTTAATGAGGCTGTTGCATGGCTCAGGATAATGATATTTTTCTCACTATACCCAAAATGTCAGTACAATCTTAAAGGGATAGTTCACCAAAAAATGCAAACGTTTCATTTTTACATCTGTATGACTTTTGTTGTGAAAAAGGTGAAGGAAAACATTAACATTTACGTTCTACAGAATGACATGAGGGTCAGTAAATGATGACAGAATTTTTATGTTTTTGAGAAAATTATTATTTCTTATTCTTTCTTAATTATTAATTCTTTCTGTTCCTATCAAAAATTGTGTACGACTTCAAAGCAAGTCCAATGGGCCGCTGTTATATGATGCTTTATCATCTTTTGTGTTCCACAGAGAAAAGAAAAATTATAGTTAGAAGTGGCATGAGGGTTCCTTTTAACTTGTGGGTAAACTGTTTCTTTAAAAGAGAAACAAAGTCTTTGGTGCCCCAGTAATCTATGAGCGTGAGTCATATCACAGACCGACAAAGAGAAACTTCACCCACACACTGAGACACACATACACCCCCAACCTTTCACTCTCTCTCTACACACAAACTCCAACTCTCACCCACACACACACACACACACACACACAAACTCCCACTCTCACCCACACACACACACCGAAACTCCCACTCACACACACAGTGATAGTCCCACAACACACTGATAACATTTAACATTTCAGATTATCTGTAGAACATTCCAGTAGAGACCCTTGTGTTTCCCGAGCTGATTGGATGGTTGTGAACAACCCACTGCAGCTGTGACACAAACACACACAAACACACACAAACACACAGACACATTACCATCATCAGTGAGACTGCAGTCGCTAAAATGACTCACATCATCTGCTGTCACCATGGCAACCCCTAAGTCTTGACTATTTCTTTTCAAGTTCACTGCGTCTGAAACTTATACCCGCTTACACCTTGCTGTAAACTCTAATACAATTGTTAGTTCATATCTGATAATTTATATCAGAGTCTCTTGTCTTCCCAGAAAATATTGAAGATGGGTGGTTGTAATCTGTGCCTGGCGAATTAAATATTTTCTGGAAGTACAGGACAGTTATTATCCCAGTTACTTTTACTAATGCAAGTGGAATCCCCCCAAAAATACAAATTGCTTATTTTCAAAAGAAGTGACCTTGCTTTACTCTTTACTGGCACAGATAAGAGCTTGTGCTGACTTATGAACTTATATCACATGTTTTACTTCCTTCCTGATGGGGGCGCTGTGATTCACTCTGATGTTAATGAACAAGAGCAGCTCAACTCAACTGATAAATCATATATTCCTTGAATGCACTGTAGGATAAAAGCATCTGTCAAATGCATTAATGTAAATGTAGTCTTACAGATTTTCAGAAATAAACACAGCTTTTATTCCCCTGTCAGGTAAAACAGGAAGTGCAATGAATTGAAACTTCCTGTTTACCTTCACAACAAGCTTAGTGTACTCTGAAGTGTACCCGCAGCGTTTGAGGAAACCTAACAGACAACAACATGTTTGGGTATGTGAATATAAGCAGAAATAAATCCTTAAGGGGTGAGACAGAGTTTCTTGCCTCTAACTCTGGGAACTCAAACTTTTAAAGACATTAGAGAGGAAAGTTTTAAAGCAGTTTGCTAGAGTCTAAAATCTTGTTAGCACTGGTGTTATATTTTGTAACTCAACTTGTGACCGAGATCATTTTGGAAACATCCCAGAGGAAAAATGTTTAGCTCAGAGACTGTTCTTTCACAGCTCGTGAGACTTAATGGAGTTCTCATTTGTGTTTCATTTCACTGTGATTGATTGTAGACTTGATAGTAGCGCTGTCTGTTAGTTACAGGATTTACCCAAGAGAATATAACATCATTCACAACAACATTTTAAAATTAAATTTAATGAAGTTAATTACATTTGCATGATCTTTACCTGTGTTGCAAATCAAAACCGCATTCGTTGCATTTGTTGCATTTGAATTCAACAGTGTAATTTGAGTGTAAATCGTGTCTGATGAAACGTTAATGAATGTGGGTGGAATTGATAAAAAGCGACTGACAGCTCAACATGACCAGCGGCACCTAACACGCACACACACACACACACACACACACACACACACACATCACATGATGATCGTTTTAATTGAGCTGCAGGCAAATCACGTGGCACCCTAAAATCTCTTATTCTTTCATCTGCGCCTTATTTGCATAATAATAAGTAACTATTAAAATTCTGCAACATACACAAATGTTGTTTTTACATTTTTCCTACATTCAGAACCTCAGCGTTGAGTTTGTTTTGGTGCTTCTTGTTGCCTTTAGGTTACGTTGCAGCACAGGGTGGGTCAGGAGCTTGGGAGGAGGGGATATCACGTTCCCATGGCAACTCGTGCCGTTGAACATGACACGTGGGGTTGCCATAGCGATACGTGGGAACATTGATTGGTGGAGTTGAGATATCCCTTAGTCATACTTTCAGCAGAGGAAACCTGTTACATCTCAGCAAAATAAACAGCCTGAACGGTATTTTACAGCACAGTGAAGATTACAATATAAGCAACTCTGTGGCTGTGATTTTACAATGGTTATGGGATTTTGTGGGTGGATGTGGGTGGAGTAAACTATGTTAAATCACAGGGAACTTCTAGATTGTCTAGCAGAAGGATGCCAAAGAATAATACAGAACAGCGTTTTAATCAAATGTATGTCCTTATTTTGTTTATTATATAGAAACTGTGCTTTATAGTGAATATAGTCACTCCATGATGTACCTAACTATAGCCATGACTGTATATTTACAAACAGCACAACCTTTCATCCCATATATTGCTTCAATAGGACATAATAAATGGACCTTTTAAAATAAAGCTTTGATTTAGAAATAGATATATTGTCAATTAGATTTCCAGCTGATTAGGCCTGTGTAATGTCATATATGAGTCACCCGTGACCTTTCACAGGGATACTGCTGTATGGACGCTGGTTCAGACTACGTCATAGTGACGCAAGCCGGTGCACAAACACACACACACACACTCACTCTATCCAAAGCAGTTTACAGTGTATTTATGGTACGCATGTTATATTTGGTATGTGTTTTCTCAGAGAACTAATCTCATGACCTTGGCATTGCTAATTTTACGTTGTACCTGTTAAGCCACAGGAACACTCAGCACTAATGTTCATTTAAGCAAGATTAAATGCAGCAGTCAGCTGTTCTGATGTCTAAGCAAAGCATGCTCAGTGCATTAGGGTCCCACAAGATTTTGTGAAGTTACTTTGTCTTTAATACCGTCTACCAGTAAGCAAATAATCAATGGGATCCCATCTTTTATAAAAGCACAAATCATCCCACATCACTAATGAAATGTGAGTGTATTTAGTTCTGTACCCATCCCCCATTACCCACCCCCTCCAAATCTTTGTAATGTAATTAGTAAAATGCTGTTCTCTGATCAGATTAGGCCGCTGGGGTTTTGGTTTTTCTGACAACCTGCTGCCCTCAGGACTGGCAGGTGTGTGTGTGTGTGTGTGTGTGTGTGTGTGTGTGTGCGTGCGTGCAACAGAAAGCATCTGCCCAACACAAAGCACAATATGTTCAGTACATTATGTAAACATTTATGCTGTCTGTACCTGATAGTTTATATTAGTTACCTACATGTTGAACTGTTCGGCTTCATTATAATGATTATACTGTCACTCTCCTCCAGTGGTCTGCTTCTGTACCTGCTGGTCTCTTTTGAGAAGGTACTCTTGGGTCCAACTGTGAAACCTTTCCATCATCAGTCAGAGTAAGTATATACTACTGAGCTAACAAATGTCAGATGAATGTGGATATCATAGTTAGGATCATTTGGATGTATAAGACTTTGATAAATTCCTAAGATCTCCTTTTAAACCTCTAGAAAAGGCACATGAGGAACTGCTGAGGTCTTGTTTAAGGAGCTTCAAGAAACAATTGTWTGTGATCTGGCTGGTTTGGTTTTCTGTCTGTCAGCTGTATGTAGTGCTGATGGTGACGTGTGAACAGAAAAGAGGATCTAGATTCAATTCTAATCCTACCTGATCTAGATTCAATTCTAATCCCACCTGAGAGACACTTTATCTGTGTGTGTCATGTGACCTTTCTTATGTCACTGCCTGTTGTCCTGAGGTCATCTGAATCTTCACAACAAGATCCATTAGTAGATTTATCAAGACTCTCTTAAATACTGTATTATTTTATTATTTGACTTCATCCAGTAAACAACCACCTACTGTAGCAATAATCTAGCAACCACCCATAACATGCTACTAACTAAGTATCCAGATCCCCTTTAGCAACCACATAGCAACACCTTAGCCGTTATACACGTCTGTAATGTTTTCACGCTGGACTCTTATTTTCTTATCAGATATCTAATAGAGGTTTGTGGCTCAGAAGATGTTTTGTTGGTCTTCTGGCCCCCTGGCCGCTAATCTGCCAGTCTTCATTAGTTTATCACCATCACTCGCTCGTGTTTGTGTGCGTGTCACACTGAGAGTGTGTGTAAGTGAGGAAGGTTAACTGAGATTGACAGTGTTACATTTTTAAGAGGCAGAAGTCTTTGTGTCACCGACAGCTGAAATGAATTGGAACAGTAATGATTTTAACATCACAGTTAAAACGAGTCTGCGTTGAGGACGCTGGTTTACAGACGGGAAGAGATTGTGATCTGACCTCAGTCGTGTCAATACTGCATCACCAACAGTGTCCTGGAGCAGAATCAATAAGACTCGATCAGAATTCAGATGAGGATGAGAGAAGCTCACAGAACCTGCCAATCCTGAAGCTCAAACTCGACAAACTCAAATGTGCCATTTAAACTGTCAAACTTCATGTCTCCAGCAGTAAACCTCAAATGTCCATCATTAGCGAGAAGTTCTGGTTACTGGTGACTCAGTAAGAACATTACAAAGTATATTTAGAAATGACCTGAACTGCCAGTTCGATGCAAATCAAGTGAGATACTTTAAGAACTGTTAACTAAAACCAAAAGCTATTTAGAATTATGAATAATGAATTACAGAGCAAAAAAGAAGGCTGTTAAGTTATATTTTTAACAAGTATTGTTCCTACAGTCAGCTGCATGAGAACATGATGGCTTTTCTGTATAAAAACTGAATTATCAAGAATAATAAGTTTTTCTGAGCACCTGCTCAAAGTGTCACACGTCATCCTCATTAGTGCAAAGATCTCATCATTTAACTCAAAAGTCACTTGTCATTTTCACTGCAGTGATTAGGGCCTAAAGTCTGCCACAACACAGCCAGTAAATCCTGAAAAACGTTCTTACGACACCAATCTGTCAATGAACCTGTAATCATGTATTAGATCATAATCATGTTGTCTGACTTTTCTAGAGCTCTGGTTGTCTGAATAACACGCTTCCTGTTGCGGTTTTCACAATATTCTGCTGAACTGACTGATGTATGAGCTTTGTGAACTAGATCAGAGTCTCTTAACTGGGTTTGCATCAGGCCCAGATTTTAAATGTGACCCGACTTCACAGCTTACAACAGGAATCGAAATTTCCTTAAAATCAATTAACAAAATTGATAAATGTTACATGACCTGCATGAACCCAAGAAGATTTGTTTCTGACCCATTGCAACCTCATCAGCCCCAGCTGTCTTTTCTCAGATCTCATGCAGATCTCATCCAGAGCTCACTCACTCACCCTGGTGAGCTGCTCCAGGAGTCGATGGTTCTGTTCGGACAGCTCGCCGATGATGCGGCTTTTGTCACGGTCTGCCTCGCGTAGCTGCACCTGGTGTCTCTCCAGCTCCCCCTGCAGGTGTTGGACATCTGTTTCCAGTTCGGCCACTCGACTCTCCCACTCGCCCTCACGGCTTTCCAAACGACGTCTCAGTTCATGTTTCTCCTGCTCCAGGAGCTGAAACGGAGGCAGTGAGTCAATGATAAATCTCTAGAAGTCACAACGAGGTATGTAACACCTGGAGTTAACTAGTGTTTATCTCACCATACAACCCCACAGGTGCACAGGTCTTTGCTCATGGGCACTTTTTTGAAAACATTTATGAGTAAGAGCTGCAAAAATCAGGTATTGAGCAAGTACATAACAGATCAGTGCTCAAAACTCTCCTTATTTTACCCTGATTTGCTACAGTAAGTTTATAATTATGATTTATAATTTGAGCGGTAGTGTCTTAATATTTGGGTTTGGCTTCATTTGACTTTAACACATTTAATAACAATGTATGTAAAAAAATATGTACAGTAAAAAAGTATAATATAAAAAGTATGTAATATAAATTATGTAAATTAACCTGCAATGTAAAGTATGTAAAGTATGTAAAGTAACTTGCAATTATATGATTCAAACAGAGATGGCAGTAGAGAGGCGAAAGTTACAGCTTTATTGACCTGAGATTTTCACGTACTGAAACATCTGCTATGATGTAAATTTTTTGTCAATTATATGTTTCAGTGATTTTTCTCACCACTGCAGCTTCTAGACATCTAGACGTGGTTTGAGAATTTAGTCTGATAAAAGGCTTCATCTGGGCACCTTTGAGAGTGTTGCTATAACTGCAGAAAATTAACACTGACACAGATTAAAGCCTGTGAGCTGAACTGTGATGGCTATCAAACCAATTAACTGTTAAAAGCCATTCCATGCTAATTATTACATGCTTTTGCAAGTAGGTTTTGATATGCAGAAAGGGTTCCTCAAAGAAAAGTCTTCAAAAAGAAATCAGAAATATAAGTAATACCATAAGATAAAATGTACTAGGATGTAAATTAAAACAAGATATTTTTATGTCAAAGATGAGAACTGGGCATAAGGTACAATTATATGCAGAACTGCCAGAAATCTGTACAGTTTCTGGCCCTCAGCTGTTTGAAGGAAGCCAAAGAACATTAGCTTAGCCTGCAGCTTCACTCAGAAGACCATCAGAGCCTATACAGTCCTGAATGAGATTCACCTCAAGTCTCCATTTAGTACAAACACAATCCACTGTCAACATCAAACTGAAAGATTACAATAAATGTGTCTGTTCCACAGCATGTTTGGAAACGTCCGGCCTTGGAGAATTGCAGGACATTAGACCAGTTGCTCCTACTGTAGACCATGTGTTCAAATAAATAGGAAGAAAAACTGCTACATACCCACTGAATGAGAGAATTTTGAATAAGGTTTTAGGTTTCTGTTGGTTTAAAGGCAGGGCGGTTGGTTTTGTTCCAGACAGATTTTTTTGTTATGCTGGAGTCTCTTCAAATCCCGATAGCAAACAGTAAGTGGTCTAAATGTATTTTTATAAATATATATCTTTTGTAGAAGGCGCAGGACCATAAAATGTTCATCCAATCATTGCATTCAGTCCGAATGCAATGATAGGATATCCTACTTGCCTGTCAAACTATGTATGCATTTATGTGTTGAAAGAAACTGGCTTTGGTAAGTGCTCAGAAGGGAGGGCAGAATCTAATGCTTTCAAAGCTAGTTTGCTATTGCTAACCTCTCTCAAATTGCCTAGCCTACCTGTAAGCAGCTGTAGAGTGTTTCTTAGGAAAAAGTTACATTTTTTTCATAAGCCCCTTCTAGTGTTTTTTTAAAAGTTCTGTTGTAGAAATGCTGGTTTTATAACTGTGTGATTAAAGTAATAATTATTTTAGGCTGTGTTGGTTTATAGCAGTAAAATAGTGCAGTTGGAAATGGTCTTGAGATTAAAAAACAGTTGAAGTCTGAAACTGAGTAATTTTTCCATATGGGAATCATTTTGCATATCAGAGCTGGGGCCTCACAGTAAAAGACAACATGTGTTAAAATTGTTTAGTTCATCATGCTTGTATGATAAACCCTCAGAAATAATATTAAAGCAGATTAACTACAACAACAAAACAGTGTGAAACCAGTTGAATGAGTGCTGAACGTACAAAACTTACAGTATTAAACACATCACACTGTACGACCCCAAATAAAGGTTTTAATCTCATAATCTACATTTTAACCACTTTATGGCTGTAATCTGTTTTAGAGGTACTGCGGTTCACACTTCCACGTTTGATTCGGACAGAAGTTTCAGAGCTACTTAACAAACGCCTCACCTCTAATTTGTCATTCAAATCCTTGGTCATGTTTTCATATTGCTTTGTGAGGTCTTGGTTTCTTTCAAGTAGAGCTTTGCCCAGTTTAGCAGCGAGGACCAAGTCTTTCTCTTTCTGTCGGAACAGCGACAGCAAATCAGAGTCAGATGCGCTTACGGGTGTTTCTGAGGCGGATACCTCCACATCATCCTCCCGTTCCCCGGTAAGCATGGCTAGCTCTTCCTCCAGGGCCATGCCGAGCCCCCCGGGACCGGTGTGTAGCAGCGTGTGGCTCTTATATTCCCCGGCGGTGTCTGAGGTTTGCGGGTGGGGGTCGAAGGTTTGTTCCATGCGGTCGCTGTCCAGCTGCGATGGTGCTGAAATCGCGCTGTGCAGATCGAGGCAGGACGCGGACATCGCCGGAAAACGGCGTTTAAATCCCGTGAGCCCGCTTTAGTTCTGGGTCCAGGTGACCTGTTTGGTTTGATAATAACGCCATGGAAGTGGATCAATGATGGATTGAACAGTATCTAATAGCCTGTCTGAGGTCTTGCGGCTTATATGTTGACCCAATGGCAATCAGTTGATCTTCCCTCAATAAAACGCATCAGGCTTTTCAAATCTGTTTAAAACACTCGGTTCTTCGCGTTAACCGCCCTGGCGGTCACCGTCCAGTCGTTGTGTCCACCCCAAGTCTCCGGGGTCCAGGTTATTCCCCATTATCATCGCCCTTCGCTCACACCGGAGGCATTTTGCGGATCTCTGGCCTATATGGCACCCAAATACACGGACGGCTATACAGCACGAGCCGCCTCCCAAGCGCGCTCCCGCTTCCGTGACGTCAGCTAATCCACCTGTTCCTCGTAGCTGCCTATTGGTCGGTTGTGATAACGCCATATGTTACAGCCGAACCGGGTGAAAAACGCGAGAATGTTGCTGTTGATGGCGTGTTGTCGGATGTCCCCGAATGAAAATTACAACTTATAGGTCAAGACTTCATTTTTTAAATATCAGTCATTTTCATATTACATCTTGCACAGATTTTCTCATAATGTAAATAACCTGCTGTAATTGTTTTTCTCACATACACAATTCAGGATTCATGCATTTGTGTAATTCATGGCTTAATCTTACACAGTTAAAGAGAATATCATTGTTTTGATATTGTTGTTTTTAAAATTAATCAGTCAAACTAACAATAAATAAATAAATACACACATAAGGATAGCATGATGAAAAAAGATTTAAGACATTCTCATTTTTGGGTGTGTTCACAAAGACAAACTGTTTTGTGTTTGTATTTGTTTATCATTTATTTGATTATATTTGGTTGTGATAAAATTGATGCAGGTTATTTAATTCAAATAGTTTCACTAGTGTGGACAATGATACATGACAGGAATGTAATTCACAAATATGTTTATATGTTTTTGTCCTTGTGTTTTGCAGGACCTAACCTCATTATCTCACAGCTGGGTTTCTGGGTGAACATACAAACACAGGATTATAAACTGATGTTCTGGTTTCTGATGGTTCCACAACAATATCTCCAGCGTCAGTAACCGCACAGATCACCCCCAGCCACGGTTTCTGTCTGATCAGCTTGGTTGTGATGACCTAACACATCTCATTGAATGTCACAGCACAGTGTTGACTGCAGGTATACCCCTAAAACCATTCATTTTCTCATTGTTGAGGTCCTGTCCTGTAGCATATGATAATTGTGTTTC
>JAZGTK010015028.1:0-13424 GCA_036877625.1 Ambastaia sidthimunki
GTGGATTCTTATTACCCTAATGCATCCATACATTCATTATATGCTTGTAGTGGGATATAGTAATTATGATAATTGTATATATACAATTTATTGTTATGCTTATTATTATGATTATATATTTTCCCTTTGCATCAAAGTAATGGCAATAATTGTATTTTTTTGCATTGAAAATTGGGGTGGGGGTACTTCTCATGAACATTTATATTTTTAGGGGAAATACAATTATATGATTTTGGGGAAACAATCTGCGAATATTCTCAACAGAATTTATGAAATGCACTCTTGGAAACTGTGCCAGCTAAAGGAATTTGATATATCCCACTATTCCGCTGAAAATTTTAATTAGTTTTGTTTTTTCAGTTGGGTAAATGTCAAGAGTTGAGCTGTGGAACTCGATTTCGCTGTGACGTTGCGACTGATGTGGTAATGCTTTACACGGGGACAGCAAATCGGAAGTCTGGGATGTGTGTCCTGTCTCTCCAGATATAGTGCATCGCAAATGATTGACTTTTCAAGAGACTGCCATCTGCTGTAGCATGTGTAGCCCAACGCAACGGCTGCTTGAGAGTCCTCCGGGCTCAGTTTGCAAGGATGTCTGCTTTTGTCGCCATCACTGTGGAAATTGGCCGATCCACACGAGCAAACAGATGTTGCCATTTCCTTTGGGTCCAATGAGGAAGGTACATCAGTATTAGGTGTGCGCATATGGACCATCTCCCACATACAAAATGTGAAGATATGAACCTGCATAGTGTGGCTTTAGCTCAGGAAAGGTCTGTGGTCAGTGAGGGTATTTTTTTTTGACTAGATGGAAAATGAGCAAGAGGGCCGTTCACTCAGTGCGATGACCCCTCGGCCCACACCATATGGTAGATTTATGAGGTGTCCAGCTGACTGATAGATCTCATTTTCCACAGGTAAACTGGATGGCTTTTTCCCAGAGGATAGCTTCATAGACATGGGTGAGATAGACGTGGGTCGCAAAGTCACCCAGCTAATCCCGCCTGGAATCTTTTGGAGGTCGCAGGTCTTTATCGACCACCCCATGTACCTCAAATTCAATGTGTCCCTTAGTAAAGATGCCTTAGTGGGGATCTACGGAAGGAGAGGCCTGCCTCCATCACACACACAGGTGGGTCGAATCAGTCTGTTAATTTACTTTAATTAATGCTTTTTTCTGTTTTCTCAACCATATGTCAATGTTTGGGGAAGTGTTACACGTCAACACTGCTCTGTGTGTCTTGAACATTATGCTGAACATTTGCCCCATCTGCCATTGGTCAGGTAGCCCAATAGCCCTGCCTTAAACTAATGCCATTGGTTGAGCCAAAGTTGCTGATTGAGTGGCTGAATTTAAATGCTACAAACAAACTAACCAAAGGTGGCTTACTCATAGCTGTAGATTAATCTAGGATAGAAGAAAGTATTTTAATAATACAAAAAGACACACATCACTTTAAAAATCTGTCATTGATGGTTTTCATATAATTTTTTTTCTTGTTTCACTTAAAAGTTTCTTAGATTTTATTTCAGTTATATTAAATATAAATGATCCACTTTTGTTTGACTGTTTGTCCACACTATCCGTTTGTCAATGGGTTATAGCAGCAGCATATTCCCAGAAGATTTCATTTTATTTTGCAGCATATTATTGTCTCAAGACTTCTCTCAAAGGCTTTGACATAAACAGACACTTAATTTCAGTATTGAACACAGAGCATCTCAGCCTTCCTGTATTGATCTGGTTCATAGGTGCTGTGGTGTTGTGTCACTGAAAATTACTTTAAGGTCTTGGTGGATAGACTCTTTCAATTGATCCGCGGTAACCAATAATAAACCAATAAAGACATCTGACATTTTTCTTATTTTTCTTGTAGTTTCTTGTAATTCTCATTATTGTCAAATGAGATTTTCATTACAGTAATGCGGTCATTTTTTTAAACTTTAAAAATCTTAAGGCACAAAATACTGTACAACAAATAAATGCAATAAATACATTACAATGTAAACATGATAAAAGCTTCCTTTTTAAACATATTTTTGGTTTTTGAAAAAAGGTTCTTGACGGGTTGCATGAGGTTTACTCTTTCATAGATATTCGTTTTAAATAGCACAGTATGAAGTGTTGTCTTCACCTGCACCTTCATTAGGTCTCTTCTCACAATCACAGTCTCATCCAGCCCTCAGAGACCAGCTCCTATTGGCTCCAGTGCAGAGGGCTAACTGAAAGCTCATGTGTCGACCCTAATGCTTGTCTGTGTTCTGACTGTCTGTCTCTCACCTGTCTCCAGTTTGACTTTGTGGAACTGCTGGACGGCCGTCGGCTCCTGGCTCAGGGGGTGCAGGGCCTCGAGGGGCCGCCTTTTCCAGCCCAGCAACGAAGTATAATGCCCCCCACCAATCATGACACAGGCTTCATTCAGTACATGGACTCGGGCATCTGGCACCTGGCTGTGTACAATGATGGGAAGGAAACAGAGCAAGTGTCCTTTCTAACCACTGCAATCGGTCAGTACAACGTTTTGTGTAGCCAACCTGTTGCTGCGACTGTAATAGTCAATTTAACTGTTTAACCCAGTTGGAAACTTATTTTTCTCACCTCACATTTACCAGGATGGAGACATACTTTTTATTCATGTAAATAGTTTCAAAGAGAGCTCCGAAACACGTATCCATTTGACAAAATTCTCATCACCCTGTAAAGTGTCAAATAACAGCTGCACAGTATTTAGCAGAAAGGTTTTAACCATTTTTTGGGGCCAGTTGCTCTCCATAAATGCAGGGATGTCAATTCAAACAGGAATTACATTCACATAGGAATTAAATTCACACAACCCAGGTGTTTGTCAAAAAAGTAGATAATTCCGTCTGCAATTTTCTCCTGAACGGTTTCAGAAAAACACATTGGTGTTTTCAATTTGATCTGCAATAAAATTGGCAACTACCATCTGTAAATTCACCTGTAAACTCAAGTTTATTTCTATTCAAACTGTTTATGTCCAAATTAGGCTTAAATCGCCATGATATAGACGATTTTATATAAAGAGTAAATCAGTTAGACCATGCCACATTAAAATTATTTGTACTGATAAAAATGCCTGCCTAAATGCGGTGCTCCCACTTAATCAGTGCACCAATTTGCAAATTAAAACAGCGTCTCTAAATGCCATTGCAAGCTTAAACAATGTTAAATCTTCTAGTCTTGGCAGTCAGTCTCGGCAAAAATTATTTGGCATTATTTCCCAAGCTAAATATGAATTAGGCATTGCAAGAAACTTTTGCCTGCATGAGTGATATTACCCTTTTTAGCATTGCCATCTCAGGCTGCCTAGACCTCTACAGAGTAATCAAGGTGGATTTGAATAAGAAAGATTGTGGAAATGAGCACAGCTTCACTCTGCCTGCATGTGTTCTTCACTCACGGCAGTAAGACTCTCGTTAGTTTCTGAGTGTCTGCCAGCCAATCCCACCCCCCTATTCGCTGTCTATTTACATAGTACACTGCAGCCTTGATTCCAAGCTTCTGATTCAAATGATTTGCTTCTCTGAGTTTGTGTAAATGATGACATTCACATCGTCCTAAACCACCAGATCTCAGACTCCATATCGATGTATATTAAATACAGAGCTTTTAAGAAAAGCTGGAATACAAAGGTGTATCCTTCAAACAAAATTATATTAATGTCTGACAGAAGGAAAAGGTTCATTTTATAAATATGTAATTGTAAAAAAATGTAATGTCCCTAAAAGACATCTTCACGTTCTATGAGCTTAACACTATTATCTTAATAGTTATGTTTATATTATTTGTATGTTACAATCACATTAACACCATCACACCAACACATGTAAATAAAATGTTTGGGAATTTCTCCCATTTACAAAGGTCCTATTAGTAGATATCATAGCAGTAGAAAAAAAACCTTTTATTTGACCTTTATTGCACGTTTTGTCTCAGTGCTTAAGAATCAGTGGTTCATTATTTGATCACGTTCACACCTTTTCTACCTCAAAAGACGCATTTCGTTCGTTCCTGTTTGTGCAGCGGCTTCGCCACCCTGTTGGAGTTGATTGTGATTTCATCCTCATCTCCTGATTTGTATAAATCGCAGTGGTCTTGATTCAAAGCGCTGATTGACGACCCTCTAACCCACTGCGAATATTATTGTACACCGTTTGATCACATTCACGTGGGCGTTTTAGAAGCGCTTTGCCACCCTTGCTTTTGCCACGGTTGCTTTCAAGATGGGGCTGATTTTGATTTTTTCCTTTTCTCTGCCCTGAAAGCACCTTTGATTAGTGTGGGTGGCGTCGAGAGCTCAGGGCGGTAGTGAGGTTTCATCTTACGTGGAGGTGGCAGCTGGGAATTGTACTCACATGCTCTTTAATTAAATGCTCCTGGGCCACAGCCCATCTGTGATGGGAGAGAGGAGAGGGTTTGGTCGGCTGTCGATCGATGCCACGCAGCCATTTCTGCAGTTCCGGCTTGTCGAAAGAAAAGGCGGCGTTACGCCCTGCCATCCCCGGCGGGCACAGAATATGATACCTTATATACGAGACACGACATGGTGGTTTAGGATGGCAGAAGATGAGGAGATGAAGAAAACGGGCTGTTTATGCTTTGTTAGTTGCTCCCAGATGCAATCTCCATAGGGAGTTTGTCGGCCACCTGCGGTTCTTGGGCGGATGGCGGGATTTGGGGCAGAGGGTCTAGATGGAAGTCATGCCTGAGTTAATTTGACTCCGCTGCACAGCTGAGAGGGAGGCAGAAATGAGAGGTGAGGAAGGATCGAAAAGAGAGAGAGGAAGCGAGAACCATCTGAAAAAAATTAAAGTGAGTCAGCAGAACAGCAACCTTCAGTGAGATTCAAACAACACCATGTTGTCAGGACAGATGCACTGAATGTCACACTAGTGTCAAGTTTAAAGTTACAAAGTAGGTTTAAGATTTTAGATCATTTTCTTGGAATAACATTTTTTGAAAGACAACTTACAGTAGATACCTTGGCAAACATCTTTACTGGCTGATGAACATACACATCAACCTTAAGGAGAAACTTGTGAAATATCTTCTCTGATCGTTTTAAAACACATATGCAGATTTATTCACAAGAACTAGAGTTCATAGTGATGCCTGTCAAGCTTCAAAAAGGACAAAAATCTACCCAGAACAGCATTGGCCCATATAACTCATGTGCAAAGCTCTGACGTATATATTCTATTATATTTTGTTAATCATAGACAGCAATGACATTAAATAGAGATCAAATGGAAACATTTGCAGAAGTCTCTTGCTTCTTAGTGATTTTTTAGTTCTCATTAGAACAAGAACCCAGTGGACTTACAAGTCTCCTTAAGAGTTTTAGAAGATATCTTAATATGAATTCAAACATTTCTCATTTCTCATGTTTCTCTCAAGCAAAATAATCTGGTCAATACAATCCACCTTAATTCTGCATCTTTAACATTTCAATGTATGTCAACAGTTGTCTAATTTTTGTTTATTAATTAAGTATCCTAACAATAATGTAGAAACATCAGAAACAATGTTAATACCTAACTAAAACATAAGCTGACAACATACTTAAGTCTCCTAAGCTATGAGGGAGCAACCTCTGAGCAATGCTAATTTCTTCTGGGTCCATGTATATTATGGGCCATCAAGGGAACTGAGTTGATAAATTCATGTGTTGTTCTGGCTTTTACCTTTCCTCTGACTTTCTATTTTTGTTACTTCTTTGTATTTATTTTGTCTCTCTTCATTTCTAATTCTCATGACTCCTCATTACAAAGCTCAGGTATCTGTCCCGCACACAATATAGTCTAATTTGCTCCCACTGTATCAAGGATGCATCTCCAGTGATGACTCACTGATTGCTCTGGACCCTCAGACAGGCCTTCAGCGACAACTCTAATATTAGACAGTCATTACAAGGACAGCAGTGTTGCTATATAAGAAAATACGAGAGTAATTAATTACTGTCTCATTAGTACATCAAAAGATTAAAGGTATAAATGTGCAATTCTTTGATGTTAAAATACTCTCATACCATTGTGAAATGGTATGTAACCATAGTAACTAGTAGCATTATGCTTAAAAACACTTAAGAACACACAAGCAACCACATAGCAACACCCTGGCAACCCCCCAGAATTGAACCACCCTAGTATTGTGACAGCGAGTTTTGCACCACTTAAAACTCAAGTTATTTTTGCAATCCCCTTTGGTGCTGCTAGTGGCTCAGAAATTGCACACTCCTCCTTTATGGTCTATGGCTAAAGAATTAATAGGAAGTGGTATGCCCAGATATGTCGTGCGATGATATCCGTTCTGGTGTGCATTGCAGCGATCCTTTCATCTCTGCATGCCGCACTGATGGAAGTTTTGAAGCCTACAGAAATATGGAATTTTTCTTTTTCAAAGTGAAGGCTGAAGGTGGACTTTACCCCTCAGTCACTGCTTAGAGTTGGAATTATACATGACAGCTGTAAAAGGAAGTGCAGTGTATGGACTCGTACTACTGAACTCGGATCAGTCGCAATGTCAGGAGTGCTTTACGCGAGCTTGACAGAGACACAGCCAGAGATAGTGCCATACTGAAAAATACTGAAAAGCTCTTTCATGACAGATACAAAGCGAAAAAGTCATCGCACAAGGAATTCGCCTTGTGTAATTCTGTTTGGAGAAGTAATTCAAATGGCAGCACCTTGAAGCTTCATTGGTCTTAACACACTCAATTATGTTACCACACACAGTTGTGGGAGAGCTTTGCTGCCTCTGGTTAGAAATTGGCTGGAAGGCATCAAATGCCCTGGTAAGGACATACCAGGGAGATGGCCAATCCATTTTTTTCTTTTACATCAAGCAAGCTTTCCCTTAAAATTTCTTTCATAAACACTCTCTGCAGACCAGTCCGGTTACCTCCCTCCCTCAACGTTTTCTTCTACCCCCTCTCAGCGTTCAGCCTTCTGTCCGTTGCATCCTCTGCGATGATTAAGTCTCTTGAGGAAGGGGAACGCTGTGTCCAGGCTCACATTTCCAGCCCTTTGTCTGACACAAAGGCTTCTTTGTCAAAGGAGCTCTGCCTGGAGCGCACCACCAGCTCATAGGGAGCCTTAGAAAGAAAGAGAGATAGAAAAAGAATATTTCAGTGTTATTTCATATTAAATTCAGAATGCATCTGTTTTTTCAGATTCCAGTTGCATGGGTTTGTGAGAAGATCAGTCAAATGCAAAGTTTACACATCATATATTTAGGTAAAGGAATAGTTGATAAAAAAATTTGATCAGTGATTATTAACTTCAAACGGGAAAACATTTTTCCTTTCTGAAACACAAATGGTGCATGATATTGTGCAAAAATATTCTTCAGAGATTTCTACCTGCTCCACAGATATTAATGACAGCATAAGGGTTTGGAGCATGTTGAGGGAAGATGTGAATAATGACAGAATTCTCACTTTTCAGTGAACTTGTTCTCTTAATTGACACCTGAATGCGACCCGAGCGATGTCAACATGTGAAAAGAATCCACATCTTCCAAGAATCAAGCTTCACTTCCTCACACCAGGAGTCTGTCTGATATACCCGCAATCTGTAATAAACCCTTTCACATAGATTCGCTCTTGAATGACAAAATCCCATAATTGACTCGTTGACATTCCCAGGATTTAAAATTAGCATGCTTAACTGAAACACACAGTAGTTAGAACTTTCTTTAGCTGTGTCTTTGGATGTGTTGTGCACCCCGTGTCGGCTTTGCAATGGTCAGGTGTTAGTCAGATGTTAGTTAGGCGTCATGATAAAATATCACTAATTAAGTCCTCATTAGGCTGCGGTAAATTCATCAAGTGCCTTCACTTGAGCTCCATGTCACTTTTTGCTAACACCAAATTTGACACATCATTTATTTTTACTAAGTAAAAGGATCTAAATATAGCTCATCTTATTCTTTTTAATGCTAAGATTTTACTACCCTAAAATCATGAGAACATTGCAAAAATTGTCAAGCCAATTATTTTGCAAATTAGTGAATGTTTTAAACATTTACACAGACACACACACACATATGTATAATATATATATACAGCAGGCAACGTACTAACAGATGCATAACCTTTTTTTTGTAGACTCAGTTGATGACTGTCCTAGTAACTGTTTTGGTAATGGAGATTGTGTGGCTGGAAACTGCCACTGTTTTCCGGGCTTCAGAGGACCTGACTGCAGCAGAGGTAAGTGATCAGTATATCTGAACCTCGTGAAGTCTCTTCTGCTTATACCTGCTGTCATTCCTTCCTTGACAACAGTCTACCATGGTTACCACAGTTTTACCAATATAATTTTTAATAAAATAATTGAAATATTTAAATATGAATCCAAATTTAATAAATAAAGATTTACTGTGGTTATATAGTACTAATATAATAATGAAAGGCATAATAAAATATAAAAAAATAATATAAAATAAATTACCATATATCATTTGAATGAAAGTAAACTTGGCAAAAAGACAAAAAAATACAAAGGAAGTCCATACATTAATTGGCCTCTAATACATAATGCATCTAATATCAGGTTAAAATGTTGTTAGGGTTCTTGTGTGTGAATTTTAAATTGATATCTTTCAGATATATTTTGTTGGTCGTTTTTCGGTCTGCTAAATGTTTTTCCATGTATTCCAGCCCCTTTATTGTTTACTATTCAGAAACCTCTAGTTTATACACAACTTCTGAATCAATACGATCTCGCAGACTTTTGCCATTTAATATCAATCAGTCTGTCCTGTGTAGTCTTGTGGTGTGCTGTTGATATTGATTTTCACACAGACATGAGTTGCCACCTTTCTACACGAGTCCAGCAGACCCACACAGGCAGTGTTCTTTTGACACTACATATGGCTGCCCTCTCTTTAATTGTGTGTGTGTGTTTCTAGCGTCCTGTCCAGTCCTGTGCAGTGGAAACGGTCAGTACCTCAAAGGCCGTTGCATGTGCCACAGTGGCTGGAAAGGGTCTGAATGTGACGTTCCCACCAACCAGTGCATCGACATAACCTGCAGCGGTCACGGCACATGCATTGTGGGAACATGCATCTGTAATCCAGGCTACAAAGGGGAGAACTGTGAAGAAGGTACAATAAACACGAAGGCTAATGTCTCACAGTTATTATATTCACAATATATGGGCCAAGTAAATGTCAACTTGTGTACTTGTGTACACTATACAGTATGTTAATGCACTAAAAAGACTTCCATTAACTTTTGAACAGGGATTGTGAAAGTAACAACAGCACATGAATATGGTAATCTTTTACCAATTACTATATACTGTAGCCTATATGGTACGTAAGTAATTTATTGATAACAAATATGATATCCACAGAGTTTCTGAATATAAATTAACATTTAATTTGCACATTTAGTTGCATTATAAGGGCGGAACATACACTAGTTACCATCACTGTTCATTGGTACCACCAGTAGGTTTTGGTAAGAAACGCCTGTGCTGTTTTCTTTAGTAATGACATAACCTTACTTATATTTAAAAATAAAGCTCAGATCCCACAGCTCAGATCCCACAGAATTTGTTTGTGTGGGAAAAACATCACATCTATCTGTCATGGTGCTATCATGGTACTATCAGGGTCTTTTAGTATGCATAGATACCCCTTTAAATATTTAAGATCAGCATTCGTGACCTTCAAGTTTAGGGAGGCTTATATGTTTTTGACTCATCGCGTAACTCCTATTAAGTTTTCATGCTCCTTCACATACATTTTGGATACTTCTGAGGGTCCAGAACAATTCATTAAGGGCACAAACAATTCCTTTCTACATTGAATTTGCTCCAAGATATCTGCAAACCAAGAATATAGCCATTGAGTCGACAGTTTTTGATACTTCTCATTTCAAGATGACAAATGGACAGGACAATTTTGACAAATGGTATGTTCAGACTCTTCTGACCCCCACAAATTCTATTCTGGGTCTCACCATTGGCCATTTGAGGAAGATAATGCAGACGCTGGCCCTTTAACGGTACTACCTTTCTTTGCTGCGACCTTCAGGCAGCGATGATTAATTGCCAGGAGAGAAGCTCTTGTCATTTAGCCTATGATCTCTGTGCCTTGTGCCCAAACCATCTGCTAAGAGGCCTGAACTACTGCCTGTCTATAGGAACGCCTCTCCACCCATTTGTGTCACAGTAAAGAGTCAGCATTGTAGCAACCCCAGGCCTCTTTTCCCATCATGCCCCAGCTGGCCTCATGTTTGCCATCTGTGAAAGCACATTCCTGTTTTATATCATCAAATTCTAATAAAGGTAGTTTTTTATTCTTATGGCTCTTCACTTCTGGTTAACGGGCCATAAACACCTGTTCCCCCACACTTCATTTTTTTAATTGAAGTTAATAAAATGAGTTGATTTCAATCAAATTGACTTTATTACTGGTCTTATTTTGTGCACTTTTATTATGCATGTTATTCTAAAGAGGAATGAAGTTTACTTTAATCATTCGCTTTCATCAACTTGCTTTGTTTCTGAAAAAAAAAAACATTTTAGCTGACACCCCCTAAGCTGTATTTAGTATTGGTTAGTGCCAACCAATTATCCAAAGCGACTTACAAAATCAAGCGAGGAGAAGCAAGGAACATCTAAACATTAGAAATTAGTCAGGTGTTTGCAAAACAGGTGTGATTTAAGTTGTTTCTTGAAGGTCGTGATGGTTTGGTGAAGGGTGGGAGCTTGTTTCACCAGAAAGATAAAGAATAGGTGAATGTCTTAGAGTGATCTGGTACCTCATTGTCAGAGAACAATCAGCTCATGAAGTCCAGTTTAGTTACATGCTTGGCGAGGACTACAAAGAAATAAAAAGCAACATGCATTTACAGGAAGCTGAGCATTTCCGCCCATCAGCTGTTCGGGATCTCCTTTTTTGCATCCTGTCACACTTGGATTTGGGTTCGCAGTAAGTGGGGGAACCCATCGGGCATCCCTTTTCAATTTAGCAGAACATGCTTCGACCACAGCAGTGCTGTCCCTTCCTGTCACCAGGAGAAAATCTCATTACCAGAATCTGGTGGAGTTGAAGAGGGAGCAACAAAACACTCTTCCCACCTGCCAGTGTACTGTGCAGTCACGAATGTGGCCATTTAAATTGCGTGTTTTGGGAAGCATCATGCCTCAGTTGCGGCCAGCATGATGCATTCTTTAACAGTACAAGAGCTGTACGTGTATAGCTTAGGAGCTGAATCTGTACCTTTCTTTTTGTTTTGGACTGGGATGAATGAAGAAGGCCTGATTTAATGTGGATAGATGTGGCTGTTCAGGTTAGATCTAGTGCATTGACTTTCATCTAGATTTGGTTCATGGTTTGGACATTGTGAGGTGACCCAATACAGTACTGGTTTATAATACATTTACATTACATTTACATTTAGGCATTTAGCAGATGCTTTTATCCAAAGCGAAAAATGAAAGAACAATAGAAACAGTAAATCAATGAAAAAAGGCAGTGTCGTGCCAGTCTCCCTAGCCTAGTGTAGTGTAATTTACAATTTTTTATATGGAAGGAAAGACAGATGGAAAGAAAGAAGTGTTAGTAGAAGGATAAGTGCTATTAATTGGACAAGTGCTGTCGGAAAAGATGTGTTTTCAGTCTATTTTTGAAGATGGATAAAGATTCAGCTGTTCCGATTGAGACAGGAAGGTCATTCCACCAGGAGGGAACAGTCCAGGAGAAGGTTTGTGACAGTGATTTTTTGCCTCTGTGGTGTGGCACCACTAGGCGCTGCTCACTTGCAGAACGCAAGCTTCTGGAAGGCACATAGGTCGGTACCAATAAGTAATACAAATAACAATGGCAAGCTAGCTTTGAAAGCATAAGATCCCACTCTCTCATTAGAGCTCTTTCCAAAGTCATGTCTCCTCTAAAACACATATGGTGGGCAAAGGTATGCAAATACATAGCTTGACAGGCAAGTAGTACATCCTATCATTTCACTCGGTCCAAATGCAATAATTGGACAAACATATTATTCTCCTGCACCTTCCACGGAAGATATATTTATATATCAATATATAACCTCATTACTTGGTGATTGCTATCAGAATAGCAGAGACAATCAGTATAGCAAATCACCTACCCTGCCCTTAACTGGATTTTAAGTTGTATGTTAGATTTGATAATACATGGAACAATTAGACAACTCATTATGTGTTTTATTTTGTAGTGGACTGCATAGACCCCACTTGCTCAGGAAGAGGCATTTGTGTGCGTGGAGAATGCCACTGTTTAGTAGGCTGGGGAGGTCCAGGGTGCGAGAGTCCACGTGCCTCATGTATGGATCAGTGCTCTGGACATGGGACCTTCTTAGCTGATACCAACACTTGTAACTGTGACCCCAACTGGACTGGTCATGACTGCTCCACAGGTCAGTACTGGTCAAGCTATATTCTTACTCATTTCTACTAACTACTTCTATATCTACAGATTTTACCACTTCTATCTACTGTATATGAGCTCTTCCTAATGGAAAATGTTAAGGTGCTATTCCTTCTTGAAAATAATTCACCCCTAGTGGTGTTTTTAGGTGGTACTTTTTTATATAACAACACTGTTTCACTATGTCAATAGTAAAACTACTTCCACTTCCACCTGTGCCATCATAATTATATCAACATAACCTTTTATGAATATCTCATGACTGCTCTGATAATATCGCTTGTCAGTGGCTGATAGCACGCTATTTGAGGGCAGTGTTAGCTTTAGTATTTATCTGAAGGGCAAATCGCACACCTGTGTTATTGAATGTATCTAGTTGTGAGCGATTCCTTACATTTTTTGTGTCTGCCTGAATTGATTCATGTTAAAATCTGTAACCCCTCTAAACAAAACTTGACGCAGCTGATCTCTGGTAATCTCGCAACCTGTTGCCATGGCAGCATTGACTACAGGTGTCAGGATGTAATTTCATGCTTCATGTAGTTTAACTTACTGTTCTCAGCTTGTGTGATTTAGAGAGTTTAGAGAAACAATATATGTAAAGTGTTTTGATAAACAAGTTTCATATAAATGAAAATTCAGTTTTTGAAATTAGATTTTTAAAACGTTCTAAGGCTGAATTTCATTGTTAAAGTTTGTTAATAAAGTCACCACCATACAACTTCCTTTCATTGATTTCCACTAAAATAGGTGTTTCGGATAAATTCAGCATGGTTTCAAAACAACTGAGTCCCCTCAACTCGACCCCTCTCCTGGCCACGCCTGAACAGACTTTTCACACAGACCCTTCCACACTTGAGCTGCTTCTGTCATGCCAGTTAGATCTTTGGCCGTATAAGGGGGTGAAGCAGGAGTGTTTGATACAGCTTAAGTGATTTAATACCTCACAGCAGAGAAGAAAAAGTTGAGTTCTGTTTAACAGTGT
>JAZGTK010015029.1:0-13424 GCA_036877625.1 Ambastaia sidthimunki
AGAGCGAGAGATTTAAATAAAACCCCCTAACCTTAAGTAATAAACTTCAGTGCATAACTCATCCTGTACTGTTTGTGTATCTTTCTTTCTCTCTGCTCACACTACTGTGAAAAAGAGATCTCTACATGGCTGAAACAGTAGTGTGTGTGAGAGAAATCTGATAATGTTCCCCTCCTGACGGTTGACCTGACACCACCCTTCGGTCTCTGTCTTAGAGGGCAAACAAAGCCAAAGTCCAATGGGAATAGAGAGAGAAGTGCTAATCGAGCAAGTTTTGCTAATGTGCAGCTCAAATGCCTGTTTTAAGGTTGTATTGATTGGTGGATTTACATGCATGTGTGGGGTATTACAGGTCGTGACTGTTTTGCCTGTCAAATGAGAGCTGCTGATGTGCACAGACTTTCTTTCTTGGGTCGTTTGACTCAGTGAGGGTTCATACATGTCATATTTGTGCTAAAGCAAATTTTATTTCTCTCTTGCCAGGTGTAGATTAGGGTGGGGAAAACCGTAAAGATGAGTGGAGAGTCAAGTCAGGGGGTGGTGACGACCCCTCCCCTTCCCAGCGTGGGACAGAAGGAGCGCTACTTCGACCGCATCAACGAGAATGACCCTGAGTACCTGCGCGCACGCAACATGTCTCCAGACCTGAGACAGGACTTCAACATGATGGAGCAGAAAAAGAGAGTCACACAGATTCTACAGAGTCCAGTAAGAATGTTTACACACAATCCAGTTCAGCGTTTACACAGAAACTAGTGTTTTCTGCACCTTACTCTAATCTCTTACGTTGAGTTTGCTAACTTTACTCAAAAGCAAACAGTGCGTGCACCCTGTGCACCCTGTGTAGTGTGATTTACGCCGCCCCCAAGCCAGATGCTGCCAGAATGTTTTAAAAACACATGAGCGAATGTTGTTTGGCTCTGGTTTTGTGTTATAGCTCTAAACAGGGATGTTTTTCCACTTTCCCACAAACAGATTTAATCAGCAAGAATGTGCTTTTTAATGTACAAAATGTTTACTTTTAGATTTTACAGGCCATGTGGTTTAGAATCGACACCATACCACTGTGAACATTTACAGTCAACCTTTGGCACGGTTTGTGAATTTTGTTTTGAACCCACCTTGTGGTGCCTCTCCATTAACTGTAAAAGATTTATGGGTTATTTTTGTCAGACGAGCAGGTTTGTTTAGAAGGTAATTGTGTTTGTGTGTGTGTATATGTTATGTTTTGAGTTACAGCTCAGTCATACAACACAGTCTACCACAAAGCCACAGCTGCACCACCAGCATAACAAACCCATCTAGAAGACCACACCTTTACACACACACACACACACACATATAGTGTACATTAGCTCACATATAAATTAAACCCAGCACCGTATAAGCACTGAAGTACAACCCAGCACCTCTGACCCACAGAAAGAGAACACACAAGATTACAGTAAACATGCTGGAGAGATTACAGTGAACATACTGCACAGATTACAGTCCTGACAGACATTTCAGCAAACACATACTGTGTTTAAAAGAATGCTCCAGGTTAAATATAAGTTAAGCTCTAGCAGATCTGTGACATGCTGTCGACTACAACAGGAAATTGTTTTGACTCTGCCCACAGTTTATAAAACAAATGAAACTTGGGTTTAGAGTAATGTATTACAATAAAAGTCATAAATAATATAATTTAAGTAATATAAATAAAATAAAAGCCTTGGGGCAAGGCATTACTGTAGAATCAATGTAAAACACTCCATTGCAGAAGTCCAGCCACAAGTCTTTAACATTATACGTGGTGACAGGAATATGATGATTACATCACTTTCTAAAATGAAGTTATCTCTACATCTGTAATTCCTGTCATGATCATGTGATGCCAGTAAGCCTGGCAGCTTTCACGCAAAGATTGTTTCATTGTTTACACTGGGCAAGCTCCACCCACAGAAATCACGCAGTAGCTAGACTTCATTTATCTAGAACAATAGTTCACAGCTCAGATAACACATTTTTGTTTAGAATACAATTCGTGTATAAATAATGGATAACATTAGTATAATATTTTTTAGCAAAATTAGACTTCACATTTCTGACTCCAAGCCTTCCATAATGACTTGTCCCATACACTTACATTATACGTGCATTGTTGTATATAAAATTTTCACTTTGCAGGCTTTACTGGTATTAAAATGAATTTAAATGAATAGAACAGCAATACAGAGCAGTGCTGCAAACTTAAAGCTCTTCAAGCGTCAGTGCACAAACATGATATACATTCCTGCTGTCAGTGTAATCTCTGTGTCCAAGACGAAGGCCACGTATCAGTGAGGTTAATTACAGTCTGCAGGGGTTTATTAGCGGCAGCTGTCCAAGCACACAAGTGTTACTGAGACACTGTACCATTCTCAACCATCCTTCACTGTGTGTGTGTGTGTGTGTGTGTGGAGGAAAGCCAGGCAGGGTCAGCAGCAGGTGTAACGTCACATAGGACTGTGTGTTTGCCTTTCGACTGTCAGTACTGATTCAACAAGCTTTTCTTTCATCTCTCTCTCTTTCGCTGTGGTTTCGAGTAGCATACGCTGCATTTGTAAGGAAGAGAGCTGTGTAAATTACACGTCTGTCCGTAGACTGTGTTTAGGGTCAGGCTATTATAGGCAGGGCGGAGTTTGCTATTCTTAGACCTCATCTGTGCTGTCACTACCTTTGAGACCAAAACAAATGAAGATATCTCTTGTAATTATTTTTTTGTATGTATCTTCTCATTAAGGAACCCAGTACTTACACAGTAATTTGTTTGCCATGTTATTGGTGGTTGTGGCTTTAATGTAACCCCTTCAGTTGTGGAATAAGTTGTGGTTTAATCCTAAGTGTCAAAAGCTTTGCTTGTTTAATATTTAATATGATAAGTTAAAAAACATGTTAATGATGTTACACTTGATGTTTTTGCCTCTCTTCTCCTAATTTTAGCTCCTCCACTCCCTCTTTATTTATTTCTAAAGTGTTAAATCATGCCACTCGCCAGAATGAAGCTGTTTTCCAAGGGTTTTCCATGTTTGGCTAAGCTGAGACCCTCACAAGTAATCAGGTTCCTGTTGAAAGGCAGATGGGAATGCAGAGCAGGAAAAAGTCTGTTTTGTTTTCCTTTAGCATCTCATTCAAGCACAATCTATATCCACACAGGGAATTACCTCCCAGTATATCTCCATCTCACTTTTGTACTTTGGCTAGATTTAGCCAGTCTTGGCTTGGAAGAACTTGCCTTTTTTTGTAAAGCAGGGTGAGCGGGTAACTGTAGCCTGTGTGATAACTGAAGCAGATTTTTCTCGTCAGATCAGAGCCAAGACCTGTAACACACTCACAGACAGCCAATCAATTCATCAGACTCTGGCCCGCATCACAGCGGCATCAAACCCAGATAACACCCGTGTTCCTCTGTGCACCATGAAAAGATATATTCCTGTGGTTTGATATTAATGTAGTTACAGTGTGTTTGTGTTGTTGATCTGATGACAAGCATAGGCATGTATCCGCAAGCACATTTGCGGATACATTTGAGTTGTTAGTGAAATGATGGATTCTCATGGTTCATCTTACATGTCGTTCACCTCTAAAGCACCTCACCAATCTAAACTTGCTTGCAGTAAACCTGATCCAGGGTCTTGGATACTTGTACAAATGTCAGATATGCTGCATGCTAATATCTTAGTGTTTGCCAAGGCAAGTGTCATTACAACTGTTGCTAATACCTCTTCTTTTGTCTTCTGTCTGTTTTTCTCTTGCTATTTTTTTCCTTGCCATTATATTTTGCTTCAGTGTTTGTGGACCACTGTGGCAATAGCGGGCTCTAATTCATACCCAAACAAACTTGGGGCCAATTTAATTTGATTCCCACCTTGTGTGTTTCACCACAAATTAAATAATTGAGCCTCGGCAGACCGCAAGTGCACAACACACACACACACACACACACACACACACACACACACTCTTTAAGAGTTTGGCCGGGACTGTCTGCACAGGAACGCACAGATACACATGCCCACTTCACTGTGCTTTCCAGGCTGCTGTCACTATGAAAATGAGACGGAGGGGCAGATCAGTTCTTTGACTGAGTCTGTTCATCCTGTGGTGTGTTTTAGGATGCCGCTGTGGTGGGATGTTAAAGTGCTTAATGGAGCTCACAGATTGGCCAAATATTACAGCCCAGGCTGAAATTGATCATGAGCTTTGGAAACTAGACTTTTTGGCTAAGAACTACCTGCATGTAAAATGACACAACATTTTTTTTTAGTTTATATGTACTATTCAGTGGTTGGTTTAACTGAACTGATATAACATAACTGAACCACAATATGGCATGATATATACCATAATACTCCATGACTGACCATAGTGCTAAATTAGCTGTAGTCTGTCAGTTTAAGTGTAGTTTGAACAGATAGTCTGATTCTTATTGTAGTGTGCAGTCTGCCTACTGTTTATGTTTGCATACTGCCTGCTTTGAACACATCACAATGTGTTAATTTCTTATACCAAGTTGTGTGTGCGGTTACACATGCCTCAAATTACATCCAGTTCCTCACATCTGTTGAGTAAGGTGTGTGTGTGTCTGTGTGTGTGTGTGTGTTGTTAAGTATGAAGCATTATCATTAGAGACACTGTCAGTGCGAACTCTTTTTCCCTGTCATTACCTACAACATGTGGTCGCTCAGTCAGTGTCTGTTGATCCTGTGATTCATTTTGTTGTCTTGTTAAGGATCCGAACTCTTTGATCATTCAGTGTCTGAGAGACTCAGAGCGGATTTGCAGAATAACAACACATTAGGAGCACTGTACTGTATTAAACCTGTCTTATATTAAAATAAGCCAATCCTGTTTAGAACTATCACTGTTTTTAATACTGAAACCTAATGATTTTCATGCCTATTTTCATGTTTGTTCCCTCCCAGTAATTTATGCAGTTTATTTGTAATTATTCTTCTCCTGTTGTAATCAGTAGATATCTTAAAATTTGATAAGCTTTTGAGGGTGCGTAATGCATGAATTGTTTTCCAAGCATTGCTTTTTTCTTTTAATCCCAAATTACTGAAATTATTACAGACAGAAGTCAAAATTCTGCCATTACATCTTTAAGTTTCCATTGTTAAACATTAAAATAAATGAGCTAAAAATATCTCATACTGCAATTTCCAGCAGAATTAAAATATTGATTTGAATATTGAAAAATAGTGGCATAACAAAGTACAGCATATTAAACAGTTCTGTGTTCATCTGTAGAGAACATCACATCTCCTGCTGTTTGGTCTCTTCAGTGCTTGGAGAGTAAATGGAGTAGGCCTCTGGGTTAATAGACTTAACTAGCTGTGTTGTCAAGTTACAGGTGGAAAAGCTGTGTGTGCACGTGAAGGTTTAAACGTGCGGGAGCGTGAGAGGATTACGGTTTTGTGTGTCTGTTGTACACTTCAGGTATAACTGTCCTTAGTGAGTGTAAGACAAGCCTAATCTCTCTCTCTTTCTCGCTCTCGCTCAGGCATTTAAAGATGAGCTGGAGGGGCTGATCCAGGAACAGATGAATAAGGGCAATGACCCCTCAGGACTGCTCGCCCTGCGGCAGATCGCAGACTTCTTCATGACCAGCTCTGTGGCCGGTTTCTCCACCTCCCCCCTCAGTAAGTTTCAGGTTAATACATAATAGCCAAAAACGGACATAAACCATAAACAGACAGTTGATGGAGGGAATATGAACAGGCAACTCAAGAAAGTCTTTGCATTCTTTCATCTCAAGACATTATAAACCCATCCAGCTCCTCACACATGCCTCTTTTCTCTCTGCACTGTGTTATGCGGAACTAATCTGTGAAACTTCTGTAAAAGAACCTTTTAGTACTTACAGTATGCTCAGAGTCTAGATCTCAACATCTTGCATCACAGAACTTCAGAAGAATAATGGATCTATGAAAACAGGACTTTTGAAATAAATGTTTGATGTACCATGTAGAAATAATGTAAAGTTTACATTGAAAACATCTAATATCTAACTAATATAAAAATCGAATTAATGTTCTAGAATGTTCAGTTATGTAGAGTTTTGTGTTTTATGTCAACTGGCTTAATTTGTTAATTTAACGTTAATTTTTTTACAGCTCTGAAGAGCTGGTTGTGTTTACTGGATCGTGCTTCTCTTTGAGTTTCATTACTTTAACTAGTGCATTTATTAGATTTGCTTGATTTATTTGACCAGAATCCCTAATGGTCATTAATAAGCTGCAGTAAAGAAATTAGAGGTATCTGGTGTACCATTACTTAGCTGTATAAACTTAATTAAGCATTTTAATTAGGTTAGGGCATATTAGCGACGACTTGGGTGCCCTGGGGTAATTATCTGTTCATCAGGACACAGTCACTGGTTTATATTTAGAGTCCAAATGAGACTAGTATCCATGAGTACATTTATACAGCAGTTCTGTGCCAATGTTTCTGTGAGCGTACAACTGAATGTCAGTTTTATGATCTACTGAATTATGTTTATACAGGTCTGGGCATGGTGACCCCAATAAATGACATGTATGCTGTGGAGTCCAGCACTATGGTGAAGGGAGAGAGACAGATCCGTTGTAAACTGGCTAGTCTCTACAGACTAGTGGACCTGTTCAGCTGGGCTCACTTCGCAAACTGTTACGTTACGGTAAGGCACAACTTACCGTTTTCTGTACAAAACAATGGAATGTTCATCTTTTTTATTGCTTTTTGAATAATTGCTTTGTGATCAAAATAATAAATGTTCGTTGTCTGGCCCTGCAGAAACAAAAAAATTCTTCTTTGTTATTCCAAAGAAGAAATACAAGCTGCTGATGTTTATATGTGTGTTGCAGGTTCGAGTCAGTAAGGAGCAGGATCATATCCTCATCATCCCCAGAGGACTGTCCTTCGCCGAGGCCTCTGCCTCCAATCTGGTAAGAAACTGCCTGTCCTGGATTATCACAGCAGAGTCTGATAGCAGGTCTGGGAATAGTTCTAGTATCACGCCACAGGGCTGCTGTGGTCACTTTGAACTCTGGCTTTAGTCTGAACTCAGATTCTAGTAAGACCTAAAATGCAGATTTGGGCTTTTGTCGTTTTGTTTTTTTGTCTGTTATGGATTGTGTTGGTTAAATGGTAAAATAAGTCATTAGTTGATGCTTCTGTTTTTAAGGAGCTTCAGGTAATATTTTGCTTTGGTAGTATAACAGGTGGAATAAACATTATATATGACCTTAATATTACCCTGAGCCTAGTAGGAGTTCAAATAGAGTGGTTTTTGTTGCTGTTTGCTGTGCATGTGAGATTTTGTTTGTCTGTACCAGCTGCAAAGGGAAAGTGTTGGCAGACCTTGACTGAGCTCTCTGCTTGCTGCCAAAGTTTGACATCTGCTTAATCAGCCAATTATTTCTTTGAAATCTCTGAGTTGGTTTCAGATTCTCTAAAGTGCTGTATGTTTATGTCAGCCATTGGCTTTTAGTGCCTGTACCTCTTCATGTTTATTGTTAAGTATAGTGTGGCGTGAGGGTAATCTGGAATTGTCAATCCAGATAGCCAGTTGATTTGTCTACACTTGTTCAGACTAGATCTGAATTCTGAACAAACTAAGGTCAGAAACATTACTCTAAACAAATCGCAACACTTCTAGATTTTGTTTCATTGCATTTTGACATATGCAAGCACAGTGCACCATGCAAGTATGCTTTGCATTCACTGTAGCAGACATTAGCATAAACTGTCATCCACAGTCAGTTTTAACTTTCAGGCCAACAGCTGTCACGACAGAGTAACAGTTCAAAGAGAAACTTGCTGAACAAGATAAAGTTAGTTAAACTAGATTGTTTATAGCTAGTTACCTGAATAATATATCCGGTGTAATGACAAGTTCCTAAGTTCAGTATTGAGAATTAAACAAAGTAATGACAAAGCATAAAGAATGTGTTTTTGTACATTGGGACCATGCGCATGCATTCCGTTGGCAAAGCAATTGAACGCTTGTGAATGCATATATTGTATTTATTCTTGTTGAGGTTTCACTTTTGAAGGGTTTTACGACCCGCCGGCGTAATGAGTTTTGACACGCTGTTTGTGCTGGTTGCTGTTATGACAAATTCCTGCCAATCAGGTGATTAACGCTGGAATGAATTTGAAATGCATTTTGCCTTTCGCCTGCAGCATGAGTGAATCAATGACAACGGCAGAGGTGCAGGCAGCAGTTTCTGCATTGACTCGCTGCATTGACTCGCTGCATTGACTCGCTCTCTTGTTCTGGCTAACGCTGTGTGTATTGCTGCACTGTTGTATTGTAGTTTAGGTTGAATTGCTGCTGTTACTATAGCAAACACATTTGTCTCAGTCAAAAAACTCTTTGTGCCAGCTGATGATTGCGCCCATAAGAAATCGTTTTTGAATGTGACTAATTTTTGGTGGTGGTCCTGGTTATGTATAAGCTGTAATGACTTTTTTTTTAAATGAAAGCCAAGACAGGTTTGTCCAGTTTGTGTGGGTCTGTGTGGCATCGACAGTGAGAACGAGATAAAGGTCGATCTGCTTTGCATAGTCAGACTATACAGGCTGTTTTTCCCCATCTGTGTTTGTGTGTGTGAGATCTCAGTGTTGCTGACACAGTCAGATAAAGCTCACTGTGCTTTCTTCTGTGGGCGTGGCTGCTGGCTTTGGTGCCCACTGGAATGAGGCCAGCAATCTGGGTCAGTTTTATTAACAAGATCTGTCACTTTCACTCTCTTCCTCTGAACTCTTTTACTCTCCGAGCGCTTACAAACCACAGCAATGTTAAAGCTAAATTTGTACATTTTCTACAGAAAATATGAGTAATGCTTGTCTGTGCAAAAGTCATTGCTGTGTTGCTAGGCTGTTGTGGGTTCTGTCTTTGTGTATGTTGTTTCAGTGGCTAGGCTGTTTTGCAAGTTTTATATTGCATTGTCATACGGTCGCTAAAGTGTTTTGGGTGTTAACTAGCTGGTTGCTTAATTGCCAAAAAAAAGATCAACTTGAGGTATCATTTATGGCCACATTGCGTATCCATGTTTTGTGGGATGACTTACACACCGCAGTGTATTACTTAAGAGGTCAGGGTTTGTTGAAATCTACAGTAATAGTGATCCTTGCCTTTGCAGACACAAGTAATTAATATTGCGTAATGTGGCCTGAGATCGCTGTTTATGAGGCAACTCTTATAAACGGTTCCAAGTATGTGTAACTGGAAACGGTAACTTAGAATACAGAGGTTAGAGTTTCTTAAAGTGTAACTCCATCTTCAGATAAAACCAGAAATATTGACTGTAACCGTTTCTTTTTGTTGTGACTTGTCACGGTTTCTTTCAGTTTCTTTCTTATAAGCTAATATACAGGTCTTGCTCGCATAATGCAACAAAATTGCCAGTCGTTAAACCTCAGGGAAGTGTCAATTTAATTGTCAAATGACAAAAACGTGCAAGATTGTGATCAGTTTGTTTTTGTGTCAAATCACATGCTTTGACCATCCATGTCTGTAGCTTTAAGTGTGGATGTCAGTCTTGGCTTGTAGGAGAGCAGAGGTACAGTGTGTTTATTTTGGGCTGTTAGTAATACAGGCCGTGGCATCGACAGGCATTTGAAGGGCGTTATGTGTGGTCCATTACAGTACCAACATGTGATGCAACTCAATACTTAACCAGAGCTGGAGGGGAATTAAACATGCAGCAGTACCTCCATTAACTCACTGACACAGACAGAACAATCAATACAGTGTCTCTCTATAGGATTAGTCTCACACAACCTCTGACTGATGAATCATTTATACAGATAAATTAAAGCAGACGATTTTGAACATGATAAATGCACGTTGGTTTATAGACCTGTTTATAGTCTACTTGGAGACACTTGGTTGTACGCTTCCTGTATTGTCGCCCTTTGATCTTTCTCTCTCGTGGTTATCAGGAACTGGAGGCTTATTGGTAAATATAAACCGAATCATCCACCGGTTATCAGTTCATCTTCCAGGATGTTTTTCTTCTGATTAGAACGTCTGGGTTGTTGGGAAATGAGAGTGGGTTGTGTTTTGTCTTGATGTGATTATGGAGGTCTGTGTCCTCATGCTCTGGTTTGTTTGCTGATATTACTGTGTATAAGGACAGTCACTAAATAACATCCAAGCCTTTTGGATTTTAAGTTACTATATACACACTGTATTTATATAGGATTGTTTATATTGTAGGACCTTTGCCCAATCATTATTAATAAATAATAATATTTTGATATTATTATTTATTTTCGTTACTATTAATATTTAATCACATTTTTCTTCACCAATTATAACATTTATATAGTCTTTTAAACTAATTTGAGATCATAAAAACTACATCGGACATTTAGCCTGTGGAATTAGGAAAATTCAGGAACATCAGTAACAAAAAAGTAACTAAAAGTAACTGATGCTGTAGCTGTGCAGGTATACGAATGTGTCTGATAGCATTAGCACAAGTTTTAATGGTCCTTTCAGTCATTAACTCATTTTTGTTCTTTCAGGTGAAGGTGAATATTCTTGGTGATGTGGTAGATCAGGGCTCCACCAACCTGCAGGTTGATCCCACTGGCTTCAGCCCCCACGCTGCCATCTACTCCATCAGACCTGACGTGCGCTGCATCATTCACATACGCACACCCGCCACAGCCGCTGTAAGCATCCACCCACTGCATTCTGGGAAATCTCTATTTGAAGCCACTCTGCTCTGAGCCACTCCCACCTGCAGCATCACGCACTATATGAGTTATGCACAGTGACGGCTTATATCAAAGTCATGCTGAACATAGATGATGATTAATTATCTCCCCAAAACCCATCCAAATGATTCAGTTTGAAGTCCCATCTGTATTTGTTTACAAGTTAGTCATTATTGGCAGCCCTGACTGAATGGATTTTCTTTTATTGTATAATGAATTCTGCATGAATACTTTCTTTTCTGTCACATCAGGTGTCGTCTATGAAGTGCGGTCTTCTGCCCATCTCTCAGGAAGCTCTGATCCTGGGTGACATCGCCTACTACAACTATCAGGGCAGCCTAGATGAACAAGAAGAGCGCCTGGAGCTCCAGAAAGCTCTCGGACCCACAGCTAAAGTAAACCCAAAACATGGCGTTTCTACTGCAAATAAAATCTTCTAGAATGCTCAGTGTCTCCATTGAATATGTAGGGGACAAATGTAATTGGTTTATAAATGCGAATAATTCTTCCTGGGGGGGTTTTTAACAGTTTGTGTTTGTGTGTTTTAGGTATTGGTGTTGAGGAATCATGGGGTTGTTGCTCTCGGGGAGACCATTGAAGAAGCCTTTCACTATATTTACGGCGCTCAGTTTGCCTGTGAAATTCAGGTAATTCGCTTGAGATCCTGGAAAAATGTGACCAGGCCCAGACAGGATTTAGCATTTTCGGACATATCCAAGTCAATGTTTTGAACATCTCGACTGGATTTATTGGACTTAAGTGACGTTTTTCCAACACATGCGGATAACAGTAGTGGAAGAAAAGGAAAAACTTCCAAAAAATCAAACTAAACCTTGGATTCCTAGCAATAAAAATGCCTCTGTGTTTGTGGCTGTCTCTCTCTCTGTCTTACTGTCTCTTTCTCTGTAGGTAAATGCGTTCTCATGTGCGGGTGGAATGGAGAATCTGATCGTGTTAGATCTGGAAAAGTTCAAACCTCGTACGCAAGGAGTAGCAGAGGCAGGAGTCAACATGGGCTCTCAGCAAAAGTGGAGACTGGGGGAACTGGAGTTTGAGTCACTCATGAGAATGCTGGATAACCTGGTGTGTGTGTGTGTGTGTGTGTGTGTGTGTGTGTGTGTGTGTGGATTACAGTAAGCCCATGTGTACTTTAACCAGTGGGAGGTGTTTAATACGTGATGACAGCTGTCTGTTAGCATTCCAGTTCATCTCAGAGGCATTTGCTAGGCTAGCAATTTAAGCACTGACAATATTATATACTGTATTATAACAGAATATGTATTTCGTTAGAATACAGAGGTAATAATGGGGCTCTTACTATAATGGAGTAAGAGCCCAATCCTGACCCTTTGTTCTCACACCAATCACATAAGTCAATGCATCGCCCCTATTGCACTTAGTCCAGCATCACAGTGACGCTTAATGTATAGTGCTACTTTCTCTGTGAACATGGTAAATGCACTTTTAAGCATTTTCTGTCAGAGACAGTGTGATTTAGTGTGTTTAAGAGAGTGGTTACAACTACAGACTAAGAGCCGGAAGGTTGCGGGTTCGATTGCCACAAGAACCCATCACTGTTGTGTCCATTAGCGTGGCACATTTTCGTCCATGTGACCAAGTGTACTGTAAATCAGCCTGGACAAAAGCGCCAGCTAAATGACTGTCTAAAAGAGAGGAATCGTGAGAGTGGAAAAAATCTCCTTCCCCTACTGTTAGACAAACGTTTTAGTGTTTCAGACAAAAGGTGGCAAACGAAACGAAAGAATGAGACAAACAGCCCTCCTTCCAAAACTCCCTTCTGCTGTATCCATCTCTCCTTCTCCAGCTGTGCAGGCGGCCCCGTTTTTTCTGTCCTTGTGAGAAAGTGAAGAATGCAAAGTCTGGAAAGTCGAAGCAGAAGAATGAAGTGATGTGGAAGAGGAACAAATTCCGAGATGATAATAATATGGTGTCGTTCCACAAGCTGCTACAGGAACTGAGAGCCTCAGTCACTCGGAATGATCCAACAGATTTTCCTTACCGTTTTTCCTTACTGTATTTGTGCTACGGGAACACTAATACAGTATCTAGTGTTGTCGACATTTCTTTGACTTTAAGGAAATTATTTTCCAAGCGCAGCTCATTATACAGACCAGTTCAAGCGGTTTAAAATTATTCATTGGCCTCGTTCATAAAAGCCTTCGAGTCGTTTATCTATAAAGGCAGTAATTGAATGATTAAGGGATGGGTCACATCCTCTCTCTATGTTCCTGTCATTTGAGGATGTGCTTATGAAGTCGGTTGTTTTAGTCAATGAAATGACAACTTGTCTAATCAATGGTTTATTTGACAAACTACACTGATAATATAAAAGCAGGCTTGGGTGATTAATGAAATCCAATTCTGAATTTATGAAAATATGAAAACTAAAACAATTTTTGTAATGTACCCAAGTTGTTTTTTGTATTTTAATGCAGATTCATAGTTCTTCTTTCCTTGTTTATTTTTTACTCTTACCAAAAATATTTTTCAGAGCTAGTTCTGGTTTTCATAACAGTTTGTTATTATGAAAACTATACCTTGCTGTGTGTTTTATCAAAATAATTTTAAGTTTTCTAAATGTTGTTTTTAAATTGTTTTAGGGTTATAGAACGGGCTACACATACCGACACCCTATTGTACGAGAGAAACCGCGCCACAAAAGCGAA
>JAZGTK010015030.1:0-13423 GCA_036877625.1 Ambastaia sidthimunki
TCTTCTTAAGCCCTCCTGGTACCAGCCCCCTCCTCCGCCTCCACCTGTCATTCGTCCAAAGCTGGCGACCACGCCCATCATTCCCCGGCCGGTGAAACCAGCCTCAAACATGTCGGTACTACGGCGCCGGCGTGTGCGCTGCAAACGTTGCGAGGCTTGTCTGCGCACAGAGTGTGGCGACTGTAACTTCTGCAGAGACATGAAGAAGTTTGGTGGCCCCGGCAAGCTCAAACAGACCTGTGTTCTCCGCCAGTGTCTCGCTGTGAGTGTGTGTGTGTTGATTGTGGACTCTTGTCTTTTGACCAAGACTTCCTTTGTTTGCGTATGTTAATATCTCTTTCTCTTCTCTCAATAGCCTGGGCTGCCGCTCTCCGCTGTATGTGAGATCTGTGAAGAAGGTAACCAGGATACTGGTGAGGAGCTCATGGAGTGCTCAAACTGTGCTCAGATAGCACATCCTAGCTGTCTGAAGGTACAAACGCTTACATTATTGCAGTATTTTCAGTATTCAGTACAATGTTTCAGTTGCGTTGTTAAGACGTTAAGGAAGATTAAGACACTGCAAAAGTGTATTCTGTGAAGTTATTTAAAATACATACAATACAATGGCCTAATTAAAACAAAGATGCTTATAATTGTAGTTACAAGGCTTTAATAGCATTGAATCAAGAGCTTTAAACCCAACTGATGAGTGGTTTGGTTCATGACAGATAGAGAAAATGATTGTCTGTGGCTGCTGTTGTTAGGTTTAATAGACAGTGCTAATCTTATCTCTTTGTCTCCTGTACAGTCATTTGTGCTCTTTTCTCACATCTGTCTCTGTAGATTTCGGGTGATGGAGTGGTGAACAAAGATCTGCCCAGCTGCTGGGAGTGTCCCAAATGTGTTCTGGGCAAAGACACAGAATCTGAGGTAGCACACACACACACACAGATTCGATTTATGTATTTTCTAAGGGTTTCTTCTATTGCTTGAAAACAAACTTTCAAATCAGGGAAGCTTTGAGCCTTTGTTTCTAACGCTAGCTTTTGCAGGCCTGCATCCGCACTCATTCACACTCAGTCACAAGGAAAAAGATGCATGCCGTGAGCTTACTGTGTCATACACACACTGGTCTGCGTGTGTAACAGTAATGCTTGTTTTCCTGTGTGCCAGTCGTCAGGCAGCGGTGATGACATCACGGCACAGGATGGGTCAGGGGGGCTAGGGGGCGGGGTGTGGCACGGGGTCGGGCGGCCCCCCTCTTCTCACTCCTACGGGTCGCTCCAGAAAAGGGCGGCAGCCCCTGAGCAGCAGCTCAGAAAGAGGGTGAGAGGCTCCGCCTTCCTCACGCCACTGCTGCCGCGCACACAGCCGCTCCGCCTTAATTCTGTTCTCTCTCTCCTCAACTTTCATATTCCCTACCTGAGCTTTTGCCCGCTCATTGTTTTGCGCAGAGTCCCTCATTCATTGTCACCTTTTGTTGTTGGCCACTCTTTCTCTCTCTCTCTCTCTCTCTCTCTGTGGCCACCCTGCCCTGTTTACATCGTTGTGCCCCATCGCTGCTTGAGCTGACTGAAGGCTTCAGTGTCATCTTTGTGTTTGCAGCTTGTGTGGTTCCATTCAGCGATGCTGGTGTAGTATCACCGTTTTATTAAACAATGTGTCCTTGTGATTTCTGTTTCACAGATAAAACTAGAGGGAGCGAAAACACATGTAAGTAACTTCTTTGTGCTTCCTACTGGTTTTATTGGTGTCATCATGATTCAACCTTTTTGAATTCCGTGACAGACCCTGTCATGAGTTTTTAATGTCAGAGACAGAAGTGGGAACGGCAAGCTGATGTAGCAGAAAATAGCCATGATAACTCTATAAATCCCTCAGAATGTGTGTTAGAAACAATTTGTGATTTTGCTGATAATCTTTGTTTAGCTTTGATAATCTTTTGTAATCGTTATTTCCCCCTTTTTTCCAGAAACGTAGATCTTCATCTCTTGATCCTCGCGTGGCTAAGATCTATCGCCGGCATGGGATGGATCATGATGATGATTCCGGCAGCGACGATGAGGATGGGAACGGCGGGAAAAAGATGTCAACCCACTCAAGGAGCGGAGTCTCTTCATCCCGCCGAGGTTACGGAGCTGGCAGGCGAGGTGTTTGGAGAGGCTCCACCCATCGAGGGAATCGAGGCAGTCTGGCATCAAGTTCATTAAAAATGAGGCGGGGACTCGGACCAAGAGAGCGAGGCAGTCGGGTTAGGTTAAGAGGAGGATCTCATGTGAAGCGTCGGCGGTATGAAGACGATGACGGAGATGATGACGATGATGAGGATGACGATGAGGAAGATGATGATGATGAGGATGATAGTGATGACGAGAGGCATATGGGACGATCAGATAAGGAGCATCGTTCACGACGGAGGCGACGTAGAGGTGAGGACTATGATGATGACGAGGAAGATGATGATGACAGCGAAGAACGAGACTTTGATGGAGAGGATGAGGAGGTGGATGACATGGACGGGGGGGAGGAAGACGATGATGGCGAGAACCAGTCAGATTCAGACCCAGACCCACCGGTCTTACTCGTATCAGACTTCAATGATGACCTGCTGAATGATTCCTACCTAACCGTGACTCTTCAGCGCCCTCCAAAGGCCAAACGAGACCCCTGTTCCATTGTACCCAAACTGGAGGCTGCGATGTCTCCCCGCACTCCCGGCTTCATCCAGCGCAAAACGTTGCCCAGGACGCGACTCAGAAACAGCAATTTGACGCCTTCCGGTAATGAATTTTCACAGTCCAAAGGTCCCCAGACGTCCAGCCGCCACACGAGACGGAACTCCAACCATGATGGTCGAGACCGAGACACTCCGTCACCCTCCTCAGTGTCTTCACGTTCTTCTGTTTCTCCACCTCCACCACCTCCCTCAATCACCACTTGCTCTCCTCCTTCCCTTCTCTCTCATCCCTCATTCCGTGATGTAGGAAATGAGCGAGGCTGTGAAAAGGACATTTGGGTGTCCGTGTTCCGCTACTTGAGTCGGACTGACTTGGCTGTGTGCATGAGAGTCTGCAAGGCTTGGTACAAATGGTGAGTGTTGACATGTATAACAAGCACTTCAAAGTAAAAGCATGGACAGAAGTTTTTAAACGGGCCATGATTTGAAAAATAACAGGATTGACGGGTTTACAGTTTAATTTGACTGTTCCTTGTTGTAAAATGCTGATCAGAGCCGCCTTAACTAAATCAGAGCCACCTTAACTGTGTAACTTTAAAGGGATAGTGTAAAAGAGAACCAGTAAGAATTGACTGATGGTTTCTATAGCTGTAAACATGCATTGATTAAACTGTATTTTTAATGGAAAACATAGAGTACTATTGATCACTTTGGTTTATTTACTAAGTGAATAATTACGATCGGTTCTGTAGGTGCTGTGATAAGCGCTTGTGGACACGGATAGATCTGAGTCGCTGTCGGTCACTAAGCCCTCAGGCTATTTCAGCCATCATTAAAAGACAACCCGTGACCCTTGACCTCTCCTGGACACCTGTGTCAAAGAAACAGATGGCCTGGCTCATCCATCACCTGCCAGGTACAGTTGACCTAATTCTTGATTATGTAATAGCATGACAAACTATTAGCATGAAATACGTTACAGTGGGGAGCCTAAAATATTCCCTCTCCTTATTTCTCACAGGTCTGAAGGATCTGATATTGTCAGGTTCCTCCTCATTATGCGTGTCGGCGTTGAGTTCACAGAGCTGTCCGGGTTTGCGAACTCTTGACCTTTGTTGGGCTGCGGGCATCAAAGATTGTCAAATAAAAGACCTTATAGTGCTACCAGGTAAGACACAAACAATTCCTATTATTACTGGTACAGTGATACAGCGAGTGCTAAAGTAACTTATAACCTTCTTATATTCCTCTGTCATGCAGGCAGTGAAAGTCGCAGTCGACTGAGGGGTTTGCTCAATCTACGCTTGTCTGGTTTGGATATTAGTGACTCCACACTAAAGCTGATCGTCAGACATATGCCTTCACTGAGGAGGTTAGACCTGTCTCACTGCCTGGGGCTCACAGACCAGTCCATCAACCTGCTCACTGCTTCTGGCTGCAACACTCGCAACACGCTCAGACAACTCAGTCTTGCAGGTACCCTTGAATATTGTGCTCCTAAGATTGACCTGTGTACATATACAGATTTTGTCAAAAGCTCATAACATCTGATATTAGGATTAAAGTGGTATTTTTGTTGTACTTAAAAGTTGCTTGAGACTTCTAATTAAAAAAAATGGCATGTTGGCAGTGCACAATAAAATTCCATTTATTAAATTAAAATTGAATTTCATGTATGGTCTTTTTATGTATGCATTATGTAATATCATTAATTTCAATGCCATTACCTGTTTAAGGCAATTTTATGTATTATACACATTATGGTACAATCAGTATGAAATCACTGTAACCCTAAAAAACAATTGTCATTAATTACACTGTCACAACACATGCAAATACTTCATGCTTTTATCTCACTGACTTCATTGTTTTGTTTGCGTCTCTAGGTTGTAATAAGCTGACAGATGCTTGTCTGTCCTACATGAAGCGATTATCAGCTTTGACTCTGTTGGATCTGCGGGGGTGTAAGAATGTGACTCGACGTGGCTGTGAAAACTTCATCTCTGATCTGTCTTACTGCACCGTCTTCTGTCTAACTGAAGACAGAGTCATTCAGAGAATATCATAACACGCGCACAGACGCGCAGTCACCACAGCTCTTCTCACTGAGCTACAAGAGCTCCATCCCACTGAAAACAGGCAGATGTCGCCTGAATGGCAGGATGAGGCTGAAGAAAAGAGAAAGATACAGAAGGATACAGGCTGTGATCGGCGGAGGGTAAAAACGGACTGACACGGAGAACCTCGAGATCAGAAGATGTGAAGCATTGAGTTCCTACAACCCACAAGGCAGATCCAGACACATCCAAAGTTTGGTGTTTTTCTTCTCTGGGCATTCAGCCTCATCCAAAGTGACTTCTTGAGAAGATTCCAATGATTATGCTTATGAGCTAGACACTAAACTTTATAATCCAGCACAAGTAAGACTTGGTGAATGAGGAAGTGATGATCTGATCAGAGTTTGGGAGAAGTTGGTCTCAGAAGGTGCATCTCGCTAGTTCTCATCTGCCACAACTTTATTTTTAATGTAGTGGCATGAACGTTTTTGGACTGTCTTCAGAGTATGAATATTATCTATAAGTACTTCAGCCTACTGGTTCAGTCTTGCTTTCTTAGTGACTCTTTTATTGTTCCTGAACATGCATTTCAGTCGTTCAACCTTTCAGAAGGTTTTGCTGCCTTTGTTTATGGACACACACCTTACTACACCATTAAAAGAGATTTCACTCTTCTTTAGTTCTCATTTATCTTATCGTTTGTACCTGCGCTTGCTGCCATCCCACGTGGCCAGTCCATCTGCGTTCTCCTGTCCTGTCTGAACTTGGAATGGGTTGGTTAAAGTTTAGGCTGAATTGCTTGTTTACCCTTGGAAAGCTGTAACTTAAATGCAACTTGTAGCAACAATATAGCAATTATTTTCTGAGGACATTTAAAATGTTCATTTTGTGTTTTTTTTTCATGAAAAAGCAGAAAATAAAGATGGAAAGAGAAAATATTCAAGCTGTTTTACTTTGCTTGTGCTTACATTGTTGTTGTATATAGATGGACTGTATATAACATACTTAGTTTCGTCTCCTTTTCACAGAGAAAATACGTAAATATTTACCTTTTCACATTAGCTAAAATAATTCTAGCCAAAGTCTAAAATGTCAATGCAGGAAATATGATCTTATTGCCCAAATGTTACTGCAATTGTAAAATACTGTAAATTTATTTTAAAAATTGCACATGCTGTTATTTAAAGATATGAGTTATAACGAAAGCAGAATAAATGTATGAAAATTGTAATGTATATATTTTCATGATATACACTGTCACTATAGACAGCCTATGAAAAAACGGCTTCCCAAAACAACAGTTATTAAAGTATAAATATTTATTAGTTACAAAAAACCTTTATTAGCATTCTGTTTTCTTTACATGCTCAGCATCAAGGCCACTGCAAACTTGTAAAACAATCCCTGGGACAAAAGTCTAAACTTGTTTAAGAATAATTCATCAACAAATGTTACATGTTATTAGCCTGTTATGGAGCTTTTTTGACACAAGAATGAGAAACGGCTTTCCTTGTGTGGGAACAAGCAAGTGTTCTTCAAACTATCACATGGGTTTAGAATGACAGAATAAAAGTGTAATGAATCAACCCTTTGCTGCTGAAAAATAATATTTAGCTACAAAATGAAGTATAAAAATATTTTACAGGGAAATACTTTACATTTAGTTTGGCTGCAGGATTGTTCCAAAGGAAAAGGGATTGAACTTGTATCCTGATCCGTGGTAGAATTTGTTCTGAAATTCCACCCTGCATAAAATAGAGGAATATTTTCCAGTGTTTTGTAATACCAGCACCTAAACTGTCTGATTGTAATGACTTGTGGGAAATTCTGCAATGATTTGGATGTGTAAGTATCTTCAGAGTGTGTGGGCACGTGTGGTTTTCTCACCAGTGCAGACGTAGGGCATGCAGGAAGGCTGACAGACCCTCCATGATGAGCAGGATGGAGACGGTGAGCGTGGCGAAGACGAGAAAGATGAGTGACAGAACTACAGATCCCACGTAGCCCTGCCACGAGAGTGCGATTCTCATGACCATCACCCAGAGAACCTCAGACAGCTCTGATACACACACAAACACACAAATCATTATCAGTAATACAGTCAAACTAATGAGATACGCACTGTCATCTGGGGGTTTGTGTGTGTTTGCTGCATACGTGCATGGGCGAGGCTAAGGGCCCACAGCCGAAGATAGGAGGCAGTGTTGGAGACGCAGCCCAGGCAGAACTCTATAGTGTGGATTGCTTGGTGCATAAAGACTTCTATGCAATGAAACTCCTGTAGGGGTCAAATATACAGTAAATAATTTTTAACTAAAGAACTTTGAATATCCTTTGCACCTTTTCACATCATAATCTTTCACCTCCCTCCAATTCTAAGCTTAATTTGTGACATGATATTATTAACCTTTCTGTTTCTTACCTGTTCCTGTACTCCACCTCCTCCATTTAGGTCTCCCAGCTGAGCGTTTATAGAGCTGGTGTCTGTGACTAGAGGTAGCTGCTCCCCCTGTGAGTAAGAAATAGATTTAAAGGAACAGTAACGTCAAAAAAGTTAATTAATTAGTAAATTTGTGTTAATTTTAGCAGTTTAGCAAAAAGATTCACAATACTGCTATTTTCTGTACAAATAAAGAGAATAAGGACTAGGGCTGCTAGGCCTGAAAGCATCAGTCCATATCCTTAGTCCCCATTCACTTTCATTATATGTAAATTCTGCTAAACTTCTTGGATATAAGAAAATCCCTTTTTTCCATACTGGAACGCTCTTACCGTTCTCCTGCTCCTTCTGTGCCTAAAATACATGTGCAATGGTTTTCCCAACAGTAGCATCGGAACCGAGACCAGCGCTAAACACACTAGCACTCTCTGCACCGTCATCTACAGAAAGTGAGAGAAAATATATTCATGAGTCAAAAATACAGTTGTGATGTATAAAATGTTTATTCTGTTAACTTCAGACCTGTCCTGAATACAGTGGTGGGTTGTTTGGGTTCTGGGTAAACAAGAACATATCTACGAAGTGGATCAGGATACTGGGAGCGCGGTCGGAATCTCGAGGCCCAAAAGCAATCCATTTAAACATCACCATGAAGACGAGGTACCCAAAAAGACACAACATGAACACAAGCTCGGGAATCAACACCAGAAGCACACTGCTCACGTCCCCAGAGTACCTGCAGAAAAAGAGCGAGTAGCTTTAAACTGTTTTTACATTGTCTGATGCAAACAATTGTAGATTTTGCTACAGTTTTTATGGATTTAAGCTGCCTGTTTTTTTGTCTTATGTAATCCCAGACCGGCTTGTGAAATGATGGTGAAATCATATCTTTGTGTGGCCCAAACCATCTGTTGGACTCCTTGTTCATACAAAAATCTCACCTGATTATTACAGGTTATAGCAAAGAATGTTTGGAAATCTGTATTGATATTTCCTACTGACAAGCTAAAGCTAAGATTAATAAATAAAGGTTTATGAACCATTTTGGTGAAGCAGTTAATGTGCCTATAACTTTTGCGTAATACTGTACATTCTTTAAAAAAAAGAGTCGTGTTTATAACTCACATGTAGTTAAAGAAGGACAAACAGACCCCAAAAGTCATATGGATGACCCCAATGATGATTGACATTTTCATCTTATAAGAGTTGAGGAAGGTGAGGTGGTTATTGGCTAGACTCCAGATCTGTCAGCCAAAGAACAAAATAAATTAACCAGAAACATTCACCATAGCTGCACCGGATACTCAGGTGAGCTTTACTTCTGATTGGCTGTTTAAAGCTTTATTATTGGACAAGTACTCCATATATTTATGTCTCAAATAAATAAAGAAAACCAGTGTTAATGAAAGGCCTGGTCACCGGGTCAATGCCGAATGGATATGGTCCCTGGAACACTCCAGTTATGTTTGGATCCAAAGTGAGGTACTGGTTCCCTCTCAGTGTGTCATCACTGAACCAAACCAGAAGAAAGAAGATGATTAGTGAGCAAGTGTGAAAATGCACAAATTACACACAAAAAGCCTCTGTAGTGTTGGACCTGTCACACCCATAAATAAAAAGGAAAAAACACTCCTTGTCAGTCCTTGGAAATCCGGACATTCCTTACAACCGAGATGATTACAGAATTTTTGTGTTTGACTGGTTAATAACAAGCGGAAGCGTTTAGGAAAACTTTCTGAAAACATATTTTTGTAATTTAGTTTGGTGCTGCAGAAATTACACTTCATCTAAGTTTGAGCTCAATGGATTGTGGGATACAGCATTTACATTACATTTACGCATTTGGCATAAAATCAGTATGTGCGTCTCCTGGAACAAACTCACAGACGCAATGCTCTACCAATTGTGCTATGCAGGAACATAGTTCCTGAACATGGGGTTGTGTGTGTGTGTGTGTGTGTGTACCTCCAGTTGTAGTGCTGTATCATTGGTTTGATATGCCAGCAAGAGGAAAAAAGACACAGTCCTTTACTGAAGCACTCATTATAGACAGCTCCAGTGTAGATTGAGAACAGCCCCATCATCAGAATGAGATACCGCCCACCAAACAGCATACGCCATATCTAAGAGACACATGGACAGACTGCTGTATTAAACTTACAAAACAAAACATCACAATACAGTACAGGATGGCTGTACAAACCTCATTAGTGCTTCTCTTCATCTTAGGGTCTCTGTCCTCCAGCACCATCCACAGAGCAGCTAATGTCATGAGAAGCCCATGACCAACATCTCCAAACATCACCGCGAACAGGAAGGGAAACGTGACGATGGTGTACACAGCTAAGAAGTAAAAGCAGTTCTGTTACATGAAACAGTTTTACTAGAGTTACATGAATGGACTCTCATAGTAGAATGTGGTACCTGGATTAACCTCTCTGTACCGGGCCACACCGTAAGCATCCACAATGTTCTGGAAGCTGGAGGTGAATATGTTGGTGTTGAAGAGCGTCGGAGGTGAGGTGGGGCTGGGTAATCGGTTGTAGAAGGAGTCCACACTGCTGTTGCTTTTTCTCTGAGAAACAGAAAGGTCAACTTCCTGTTTCAAAACTTGAAAAGTAAATTACACCTTAGTGTGTGAGCTCTCTTTATAGAGCATCTGTGTCCAATCTCTCACTTCGTCTTTAATAATCATCTGTCTATGTTTCTCTCACCGTTCCTTCTATCAGAGCACATTGCAGAAGCAGCAGTTTGGCCTCTGGGCACCAGGCCTCTGCAATGAGACATTTCTCAGTGACTGAAGGGCTGCAGAGGTTGAGGACTGTCTGCACTGCTTTGCACTTCTGAACGCGCATCTTCCACTGCGGCAGCAGACACACGCAGCGGGTCAACAGCTGCTGCATGTACTGCTCTGTTTGAGATAAGACCTGCACACACACAGCAGAGGTCAGAGGTCAGACATGATACTGTGGTACCTAATACAGTGATACTTCATGTCAGTTTAAAGTGCAAAATAAAAGGACGAAGGAACACTCTGCTCACCGTTTTGATGTCGACTATCCTGACCTGCAGTTCCTGCAGTATTCCCTCTCTCTCCTCTAAGGTCTCTGGATACATAAATGTATGCGTGTGGAAACTGCGAATAAGAAATATCCACCGGTTATCTGACATGACTGCAATTAAAAATATATTACTGCAAAGTTGCAAAACATTGCTACTTAAACATTAAAACATTGGCTGCATTCTCTCATGAAGAAATTTTACTTAGAAATCTCTGTGACTTGTTAGTACCAATAAAAAAATCGTTAAATTATTTTTTTTACCATTTTCATAGTTTGTTACATAGTTTTGTAAAACAGAGTGTTGAAAAGGTATAAAAAACTAATAGAAAAAATGAGATTGTTAGATATGGATGGTGTGGTGGGTTATTTTAAAAGAACGTGTGAGAAACGTAATTTCAAATGCAATGTAATAAACATACCAGTCACAGATCTTCTTTACTTTCTGTCCAATCTGTTCTCCCCAAAATGAGATCAAGAAGACAGTCCACTGAACTATCTCCCCCTGAGACCGGGAAAAACAAATAAAGAGTTCCTGTCAGTGGAGATCCACATATAGTCTATCTGACAGTTTTTGACAGAATTAAATTAGCATTTTTGCAGTTTAATTGTAATTCTCTCTCACAGTGTCAGGCATGTCCAGTCTCTCCTCCATCTCCCAGAAGTCTACAATGATGTAACCCCGACAGGCTCGCCATAGTAACCTCTCAAATGCTGGAACCTTCCATGGATGGACAACACCAGCAACAAAACTGTGCAGAAAAGATACTAATAACATTATTACAGTTGCACTGGGTAATATAAGGTGGACTTAATATGGGTTATGTTTTAGTTTCATTCTATAATTCCAATAGCAAGTCCATAGTATGTAAGGATTATAAAATAAAGTGCTAACAAAGTATATTATTATAAAAAATATTATATACATCATATATCTATTTTATCTTTATTTTACATCAGTTTGGATTTTCAAAAGTTCAGTGTAACGTGGACACTGTAATGAGTGTTTCTCTATATTTCTATCTCTATATTGTCATGAACGTTTGAGTTCATGAGTCATTGTTCTGACCTCAAGCGGATATCTTGACTGTTGTCCAACAGCGCTGTGGTCTCCAGAGTTGAAAGTGAAACCTTGGAGGACATTACGAGACACATGAATATTATCTGAGACCTTTTTATGTAGAAAGAACATTATAAGAGCTGCATTTCACCTGTGAGGTTGGGAGAGAAAGGGTTTGCTTCAGAACTTCTTGGTACTGGCTGAGCTGTGTCAGCTGATTACACAAACTGTCCCGGTTTCTTGACACCTACAATCCAACAGCAAAAAGTATGAGTTAGCTGCAGCTGTCAAGATTACAACTTGCACTGTATTTATGAAACAGCATATTTTTAAAATGGTTTAATTCCAAAAGATTAATCCCTTCTCTTTTCTTGCCTCACCTCTCTGAGCTCTCTGGCCAGCCTCTCACTCTCCTCTTCAATGGCGAGCAGCTCTCTAGGCTGAGGGGCTGATGGGATTGGTGTGGCGGTGGGCAGAGGCCATTTGATGGGAGGACGCAAAGATCGGCTGATCTCCTGCTCCAGGAACACTGGAGAAGTAACAGGAAACCATACAATTACATTTATTCATTTAGCGGATGCTTTTATTGACAAACAAATAAATAAAAGAAAGTATTTAACATTTTGTCTAAAAAAAAAAACAATATTAAGTGTAGTCTACAAAGCTGTTTAACAGTACAAAGCTATGTTTAGAAATAGAATACAACTTATATGAGTGTTCCTGTAGCTCAACTGGTAGAGCATTGCGTTAGCAGCACAAAGGTTGTAGGTTCGATCCCAGGAAATGCAAGTACTGATAAAAAAATGTATACCTTGAATTCACTGTAAGTCGCTTTGGATAAGATATGTAAATGTTATATTAAAACACGAATACACAAGAATACTATACATATTCCTCCAAGATAACAAATATAAAATCAATTCAACGTATATTTTGGATGGTGGTGGATTTTGGAGACTTACTGAAGGTTTTCTCCAGCTCCTCGCATCTTCTCACTTCCGATACAAACTTTCTTTGAAAGGCATTCACATTTGGATTCAACTGAGAAATTAATTTAAAAGAGACAGAGAAAAGTATGCATCATTCTAAGGTTTAAGATTTATATCTGCAAAGTATCTAAGTATCTTTCTTAACTAAGTTTCTTTGGAAGCATAGCTATAAGCCTTCTAAGCTTTTTGTATTTTAGTAACCTACATCTCTGAATTCGACCAATCCCAGCTCCCCGAGCTCACTGACACAGTTGTAGGCCGAACCTGTCTGGAGGAAAAGTTGGACCAGACACATCTCCTCACTGCGAAAAAGGCATCCCATGATATCCTAAAATGAGTCCCAACATCAAATCTGGACAATAAACTAAACCAAATAAACAGTAAAAATGACTGTGAGATACATATATAACCAGAATAACTGGTGTCTTATTCTATGTCTTGGGCTTAATAACATTAGGACAACGGTACACACAGTATGATAATAATGAAATGAACTGACCATTATTAGGCACAAGACACAGGATTGTGATCATATTTTCCTAACTTTTGAGGACATACAGTTGTAACACAAGTTTGGGTTGCATGTGACAGTGGTTATCTGGTAACTGAATTTGAACTCAAAGAAGGGAATTTACCCCACACGTGATGTGACAGTAATGAAGGAGAAATGGCACCTTATTTAAAATCACTTGAAACTCTCTAAAATCAGTCATTTATACAGTATCATTGTAAAATATTTTCAACAGCAAAATTACTTATTCGATATATATTCAAAAATGAGGACTGATCTAATAAAAACGGTTACACCGTTTATAACGGGACGCATGTATTTCTAATACAAACTCGCCTTTACCATGTAAATTAATTTAAATTAGAATTAACCTACATGTTTACGTTTTGAAGGACGTTTAGGGCAAATGTAGGTTTATGTTTTATCACACTGTAGTATTGCTATGGAAGAGCTGGTTTCGTTGCAATCTGCTTGCGGAAGCGCTTTCTCGGCCGTATAATGTAGCGCCGGCGTCCGGACATCCCGTTATAACAACACGGCATGCAGTAACAACATAAACAAACGCACATACACAAATTGTGCATTGCTGTGAATTGAACAAACACTGTGCCCGTTGTCTCTCTATCAGATATGCTTGCATAGCATTTA
>JAZGTK010015031.1:0-13423 GCA_036877625.1 Ambastaia sidthimunki
CAAACAAAGGAGTCACAAAATGTGTTTTTGTTCTTTTTGCTTGACAGGTTTCAATACAATTTTTAATTTTAAAACCATTTTAGACATTCAGAATGAAACTCTTTGCAGAGGTGCAGGGCTGGAGAGGGTGACAGGTGAATGAGTATTTTTAATTATCAGTCTGTCTGAGGCTTTATGGCTGGTTTTAACAATGGGGGCGGTCAGCATGCACAGGGTGTGCCAGACTCCAGCTCCACCGTGAGTCCTTTGCTCAGGAGGAATGCTTCCTGCTTGGGTTCTCTTCCTAGAAACTTCTTTAGCATTTCAGCCGCATCTTCTGAGCCTCCAGGCTTCAAAACGCACTTCCTGTAGTCCAGACCCACCTGTTTACAAACACAGAAAAAACAAGAACAAAAAGACATGACAGAATTTTAACTGAAGGCTTACGCACACAAAACATCGACAAGGACATTTATTCAGGTAACACTGTAAGAAAAGGTTTTTAATGCTGCAATCCTTTTCTTTTGGTTTTTTGGTTAAAAATGACAATTACGTACATGTACATAACTAATTTGTGTTCAAAAGGGTCTTGCGTTATCCTGATCTGCATAGTTTATAATGACTTATAATTTGACAAAATGTATAATTTTGAGCTGTCTGGTTCAGTTTGCTGAGGATGGTGGAGCATTTTAACTTGTTCTTACAGCAGTTGCCCAGAATTTAAACTCGTTACCATGTTAACAAAATAAGTAACTTGCAATTTTATTTTTCAAACTGAGATGTTGACCAAGAGGCAAAAGTTATGGATTGCAGCTTTAATATCAGCACAAAATTTGACACGAGCCAATATCTGCACCTTAAAAATGTACAGTGGAAGTGAAAAAGTTTAGCTTAAACTAACCTTGGGGTTCATAATGCCTTCCTGTTTGAAACGGGCATAGAACATGTCCATGGAGAACACTTCACTCCACAGGTAACCGTAATACTGAGCGTCATATCCTCCTGCCAGGTGCCCGAAGGTGGCAGGCATGTTTGTTCCTGTAAGGACCAGAAATCAAAGAATCAAAAGATGTTGATGAGGTATGAGATCCTCTCACCCACTTCATTCTGTTAGTAAGACTGAGCAATGTAATTACTATATTAGATAATAACCATAACAATATATTCTTAATGATTTTGCTTTACAAATAAGCAACATTGTGCTATTCACATTGATTTTAATTGGGTTTTCACTATGCCATTAAGTTTCCAAAAGAACATGTAATTAGAATTTGTAATCACTGCTTGTCCCACAAGTATAAAAGCAAGATATACATTTTACTAGCATGAATATTGTCAAATGGCTTATTTTAGCAAGATTGCTCAGCCCTAATTTAAAACATTTCCCCAAAATTTAAACAATTAAATTCTCATTTTACCTGATGTAGCAGGAATTCCCAGGATGTCCAGGCAAAGCTTGGCATACTCCTCAGCTGGATCAAGCCCATCCTTAGTGTGCAAAGCCTGGTCCACCTTGGCCAGAACAATCTGCCTCAAGTTAAACAGCCCTGATGAACAGGAGGGGAAAAAAGCCAATTTAAAAAAAAAGAAAATCTAGATTTCTACCTAAAATTGTTATGCTGGAACAAAGACTACAAAAATAAACATTTCTTTTTTTTAAATAGTTTGTGAATTCATGTAGACCATTTCACTTCAAGCTCTTCTAGCAGTTTGATATTCTGTGTGAAAATGTCCACTGTCTGTCCCATCTGTCTTGTTACCTGTATTAGCGAGCCTGGACTTGATGAGTTTATCCAGAAGCTCCTCTGGAATGGGCTTTCCTGTTTTGTAGTGTTTGGACATGCGCTGCAGTGGTTCCTTCTCCCAAACCCAGTTCTCCAGCATCTGAGACGGAGCTTCCACGAAATCTCGCTCCACATGAGTCCCACTGAACATTGCAAAGTCGGCCTAAACAAACAAAAGAACGTCCATACATTAAGATGGTGAAAACCGAACAGTGTGTGTATGTGGGATCTTGAATATTGGGCTTGATTCAGACCTGAGCACAGAGCTGATGCATCACATGTCCAAACTCGTGGAAGTATGTCTCCACCTCATCATGCTGCAGCAGGGACGGAGCATCCGCGGTGGGCTTGGTAAAATTAGCCACCATGGCAGCTACAGCCATCTGCCTGCTCCCATCCTGCAGCAGACAGCCGGGCTGCAGGCCAAAACACGCAGCATGGCCGTACTTGCCTTCTCTGCAGAAATACAGAAAAATCTGAGATTCATTTGCCACTTAGATTGGCAAGTAATTAAAAAAATAAGCACAAGTTGAAAATATCTGTTAACATCTCAAAAAATGTTTTAGAATTTCATGACACTTTAACTGGGTCATAGGACTCGGAATCAAAGACACAAAGCTCACCTGGGGAAAAGATCCAGATAAAACTGGCCAATCACCTGGCCAGAGGTGCGGTCCTTCACACAGTACAGCTTCACATCTTCATGCCAGACGGGAGCATCTTCCACCTGCTGAAAGGTGAGATTGAGCAGCTCCTGGTAGATGTCCAGCAGGCCCTGGGTCACCACCTCCATAGGGAAATACTCCTTCAGCTGGTTCTGATCCACTGCATATTGGGTCTCCTCCACCTGGGTCATGTAGTAGCGTGTGTCCCAGGCATGGATCTCTCCGGTGAAGGCCAGATTCCTCTTCTGGCACTCCTGTTCTTTCAGCTTCAGGATCACAGCCCTCTCCTCCTTACCCAGGGGCTTCAGCTTATGGGCCAGATCCTCTACAGTGCGCAGAGGCCATATGAAGCAAAGTGTTAAAGATTACAGTGCAAAAGAAACTCAAGACAACAAATCAACCAGAGGGCCCACAAGGGGCCTCAAGATGACTTGTTAAAAATAAGACTAAAACATGAACTCAAATAAGCTAAAACAACAAAGGGCATTTTTAGGGCAACAAGTTTTCCACAAATTAAGTTGAAGCGACCTGTACGGGCTTAGAGTGCACTTCTCTAGTTATGCCAAGCTCTGGAATATTTCATTGGGTGAAAATTATATTGCTGAGATTGGCTGATTTACACAAAACAATGTTGGCCATTACCGAGGAAGGTAGCAACCTTTATGGAGGATTTGGCCATGTTCATCTCAAGAACAAAGTCAGCATGTGTGCTGAAGCCCAGCAGACTGCTCTTCTGAGAGCGCAACTCCACCAGCTCCTTCAGGATAGCAGAGTTCTCCTGTCAAACAAACCATTACAATAACAGATCAGAAGAACTGTGATTGTTACTAATGACTACAACACCACTAAAGCACTGACTGAAGCATCCACGCAAGGGTTCTGTTCTTGAGCCGATTATAGACATGTGGTGCTTTTAGGGGCAGTCATGGCCTAAAGGTTAGAGTTGTCTTGTATCCCAAAGGTTGCAGGTTCAATTCCCACTGCCAGCAGGAAATGACTGAGCTGCCTATGAGCAGCAACTTTCCCCCAGTTCCCCTCGGGGCACTGCAGTACTGCCCAACTCTCCACGTGCGTTTACCCCTAACTGGTATGAGTTAAATACAGTCACGTTTTAAGTATGGGGACAAATACATTACTTTCACTTTACAAAAGATGATTTTGGGAATTCAGACCTCTTTACAGCGGGAGTTGAAGGCCTCCTCTAATTTCTTTCTTGTCTCAGGAATGAAGCATTTCTTCATGGTGGGGAAATAATGAGGGTACTTCAGAGTGAGCTGCAGCTTTCCAGACTCATCCTTCTCCAAAGAGCTGAGGAAATCCTCAGGGAGCCCCCCTAAACAAAAGCAATCGTACCATCACATTACATTTTTATAAACTATACAAAACAGAAAAATTTTAAAGTGACGCTACTAACTTACAGATGATGACATTTGGTTCTATATTTAGGGCACAATTTCACAACAACTACGTACTAAAAAAAACCAGAAGTTTTTAAATTGTATGCATGCCATACAATTAAAAAGAACTAAATTGTATGCATGCCAGAACAGTAGGTGATGTCACTAGATAGACTGAACACATAATATGCACATGCATGTGCATGTCATAGTTTTGACAAAATCATGTTTTTGTAGTACACATGTAATACACAGTTATCATATAAACAAAAAGCTAAAACAAAAAGTTTTGTTTGATATGTAAAATCAACACCCAAACAAACACAGCCCTCCCTTTACTGCTCCAACCTCAAAATAACAAACACACTATGCAACACAGGCAACAACTGGCAGCTATAAGATTGGCTAAGTGATTGTAAAGGTGTTGTGGTGATTGGTCTGATCCACTTTCTCCTATTTACACAGACGGGACTTTGTGCATTTTTTCAGTAATCTAGCAAATCTTCAAAATTATTTAATTAATTTTAATTTTAATAAGCAGCTGCTGCTGCCACCCACCGAGCTCCTCGCGAGAAAATGACAGGCTGGTTGTGTCTTCATTCAGGTGCTTGTTGAAATCGATAGACAGATTGCTCAGTTTCTTCTTGATCTTTTTGATCTCCTGTTTCAGGAAAGATAAAACTCACTTACAGGCTTGAAGACAGATGGTGTGCTACTATTACACAACCAAACAAAAGATATAACAACTTACCTCCTGTTTCTCTTTGGGAAGATGGAGGCCATTTCTCTTACCCAGCTTTATGAGTCTCTCCATGTAACGTTTGGCCTCAGGTGTCAAACTGTCACCTGACAGCTTCTCCTGTAAAAGAAATAACAAGAACAAGTTCAAGTACAATGTGAATGCAAACTGGGTCTTTTTCACTCAGTTTACTTTTGGGTAAAATGAAGGACATGTTACTGGGTTAACAGTTCAGCTTGGTATAAGAGAACAAATGTGAACACACCTGAAAGTTTCTCTTTTTTTTCCCCAATTAAAAAGATGTTGGCACAATAATATTTTCTGTCTGTAAATCTAATTTCAAACATTTAAGCATATGGCTTCACATCTAAAGGTTTTTAAAAAAATGACAAACATTTTTATCATGACACTAAACTTCTCACCAGTAGTGTATGCGTGGACTTAATTAACTATTAAGTTAGCAGTTCCCCCCAAGTTGAACTTGAGAGCTGCTGTTTCTGATTTATGTTTGTGTTATGCATCAGCAATGTAAGCGGGCGAAAATGATCAACCCTCATTTGTGAACCCAGTTCCACATGTTAATTCAGCTATCTCAAAGCTCACCTCAGGCCCTGAGATAAACCAGTGTTTAGTTCCAGAGACAGATGTGCTTGTGTTGGTTGCATGCTCACCTCCAGAGCCACAATCCTCTGATAAACATCCTCCCTCATGCTCATCTCCACATCAAACTCTGACAGCTTCTTATCAGCTTCAGTGCTGGCTGTGCGGACATCCTTGCAGGAGGACACATGCTGAGGGAAGTCCAGCATGTTACGCTGGACTGCAGAGAAAACGAACAGGCAACATGGGGTGCAACTAATGTCACTCTGGACACTTAGAAAGGAATCAATTCAAACTGTTTTCCATCAAAGATTGTGTGGTTGTCTTTAATTCCATAACAACAATAAAAGTCTATGGAACGATCTATACAACAAATAAATGTGTAAACAGAAGAGGAATGGGGGGGTTGATTTTGGTTTTGCTGGAATGACTGCAGAGAACTCAACACCTGAACAATGGAAAAGAACAGCGGAGTGTGCGGGCTGGTCAGCTCGTCATTATGTGAAAACTGCTGAATGTTGTGTCACTCCATACAGCTTTACTGCACACTCAGACATTTTTCCCTGCAGTGCTTACAAATGTGATAGAGAAGCCTGGTAAGTTACTTTTAAATCAACAATCATGTTGGTCAATACTAATAAGAAAAAAAAAAACTAAAAGAGAATAAGAGGCTAAAAACATGTTGCGAGGGCTAGTTGTGCTAAGCCTCATTTTTATTATTTATTCCATTTATTTATTATTATTATTATCATTAATTATTTAAATTATCTTTTGGCTTAGGGTTGAAATGAGGTCCGGACATATTTTTATCAGTTTTACTCTGACATCAATACTCATCACTCCATTTAGATTTGGTCTAAATATATGGTTACAGTAAAAAGCAGAGCTACAAAACACACAGAAATTGTTTACAAAATTAAGGACTGTAACTAGCTTGTGACAGACTTGTTCTGTAAATGGACCAATATCTACCTGTGTATTCCACCTCCACATCAGCGAGAGCTTTCAGAGTGTTCTCATAGCTGACGCTGGCCAGGTCCAGGGAACCCACGGTGTCATACACCTTTTTGGTCTTGGCAATAAGCTCATCAGTAAGCTGGTGGATCTCATCCGGTGTTAGATCCCACCTCAGAAGGTTATCAGCACAGACCAGATCCCCTGAGCCAAACACAACTTCACCTGAACACTCACAAAATTACATACTTCACTTAAACTGATGAATTTACATTACACCATTACAAGTTCAATACTACACACAGCTAAGACATAGAACAGCAACAGCACCAGTTCACTGCCCTTTGACTTTAGAGTAAGAACTGTGATTTGTTGATTCAAAAAAAGGAAGAGTCTTTGATTATTCTGAAACAGGGTGAAGCAGGATTTACTTAAATGCAGGTTAAATATTACAAATCAATTGAATACAGTTAAATAAGGTCTATTACAATGTTATCCAGTGTAACAAATAATACACATTGTAACTTGGAGGTTTATAAAGTGTTAGTGTGCGAGTTTTATGATAATACCTCTAATCTCAACGATTAAGGGCTAATCAGCTAACCCTGCAATACTTGAACGTGACACATCTAATTCGTCTGACAGTAAACCATCAATATAAGACAAAAACTGTATATGTGTGCTAATATACAACTTCAAAACAATACATAGGCCCATGATAATACATTCGTGTATTGCATTATGAAACATGACGTGGGCCCAGTCAGTGATGGATGAGCTCTGAACGCGATCAGATGTGTTTGGATCAGTCCCGTGTGTTTAGTGTCGGTACTGGAGGGCGGGTGTGGAGATGAGCGCCACAAGCTGAATCAAGAACATCGCTTACAAACGGAATATCAAATCACTGCGTTAATGAGTTACAGAACAATACACCAACGCTTATTATACTTCATTCAACCAAACAAAAGCCTGTGGCAGTTCTGTCATTGTCTGGAAATACCAAGCATGCTAGTATAGTGGTGTGTTTTTCTTACCTGTAGGCGCCATTACTCAGCACAAACACCGCGTGTTTCACAAGCGCATCAAAAGAATCTCCAGCCACTCAAAGCCGCTCCACTCGCTCTTCCTGCTCCGGTCACATGACCCTCCGCAGAGCCTAAGATTGGTGGAATACTTTTCGTCATAAAACGTCATCTTAATTGTTTGTCTGTCTATCTATCTGGCCAGTTTGTGCGTGACTGTGGGTGCTGGTGTAGTGTTTTAAACGTTTGGTTGTTGTTTAACATGTTTCACATTCCCTTTTTTATTGGTAGACATATTGACAAAACCAACAAAAAAAACAAAGACACTAAAATACAAAACGATTTCCTAGTTGTGACCTTGTAGTTGCAAGCGTGTGTGTATATATGTATATATATGTATATATATATGTATATATATATATATATATGTATATATATATATGTATATATGTATATATATAAAATACTTCTGTGTCATTTCTAAATAATAGTTGTGGTCTAGCTAACATTTCATTTTTTCCCCAGATTTTTCTACCCTTAGTGTAAACCTACTGGATGACTGGATAAATAAAAGGGGATTAACTGAAGCAGTGATCATCTTGATTTTGCCAGTTCTGCCCAGTAAATATTAACATTAATGACAATTTTAATAAAGCAGTTAACAGCATGTGTTTGGTCTTATGATAACAGTCACAGTCTCATTCATGATGTTTGTGTCTTTGCTTGATTCCCCTGGAAAAAACATCCCATAAACATTTTTATACAGTACCAGTCAAAAGTTAAAAAACACTTACTCATAACTTATTACTATTTTTACATTTACATTTATTCATTTTTATCCAAAGCGACTTACTGTGAATTCAAGGTATACATTTTTATCAGTACTTGTATTCCCTGGGATCGAACCCACAACCTTTGCATTGCTAACGCAATGCTCTACCAGTTGAGCTACAGGAACACTTTTTTTTTTTACATTTTAAAATAATATCAGATAATTAAAAAATTGACTAGGTTATGGCATCCTCAAGTCGCATTTGCCTAGAACGTACAAAAATGTATTTTTGGACATTTTATTACCCAGTTTCATGAAGCATCAGACTGAGATGCTTTTAAACAGTACTGAAGGAGTGCTTATCTATTCCAGGCAATATTTGGTACAAATCATCCATTTAAAATGATACTAAAATTAAAATTGTAATTTACTCATGACAGAAAGTATTGTATGCAAGTATGTTGGCACAATTACATTTTTGTCTACAAACATAATTTCAAACATTTAAGCAAATAGCTTCAGATGAAAAGATCATGAGAAACAGTTAAGTCAAATGTTTCTAAACGTTTTCTAACATTGTAATATATTTCAGAGCTGTTGTATAGTGTATCTATCCATAGTATCACACATCATGCAGCGTTTACCATGTAGTTCCTGTTGTTCCTATACAGAACAATGAAGCATCTTTAATAAATGTTCAAATGTTACTTTATTAAAAGAAAAAGTTAAGTTGTCTCTCAGTAACATTTTAATATTTAATTTACAAATATATAAGTATTTAATATTGTTTTATTAATTTTAATTAATTTTATTAAAAAACATTTGAATTATTTCATGTCTTAAAGATGACATTCAAGATATAAGTCTTTCCACACTGAACACAAAAATGGGGTGTAAATGGGGCATAACAACACTGGATCAAATCGCAACCAATCAGAACAGCATGTTGATGAGTTCACTCAATATTCTCTGAGTATTCACTCAGATTTCACTTAGAGACATCTGTGATCTCTTATAAGTGATATAAGGCATGCTTTTTATATTTTTTTATAAAACTTGAGTGATTGTCATTTATTTGTAAACTTGTATAATTAATTTTTTCATTCACGTTTGTTGTGTAATATAAATAATGGACAGATTAAGGTCCAAATATTTGGTGGGGCAGGCAGGGCACCAAAACTGAAACAAAAGCCAAGTGACCAACAAAATTCAGTGCTTGTCACTAGGTTAGGACAGAAACTCAAAACAGAAAAGACACCCTTTCCCACTGTCACACTCTGTTAGTAAGGAGAACATTAAAATTAATAAATAATAATAAAACTGATCACATTGAATGAGCACTTTTGATGTGCAACTTGACAAGATTTGACCGTGAGAAACCTTTTCCACACTCTGGGCATCTGTAGCGATAATCACCTGTATGAAGTCTTTTATGTTCTTTCAAGTGTCCTTTTAATTTAAAACTCCACCCACAGGAATCACAGCTGAAAGGTCTCTCGCTCTGGTGCACAACCTTGTGCATCCGCAAACATTTTTTGTTGCCAAATGACTTGTTGCAAATGTTGCATGTCATCTGTTGAGTCTGCAGTGACGTTCGGGGCACCTTCTTCCTGTTTTTTCTGTGAATTTCACTTAACTGTACATCTTGTTCTGTCACCGTAAACTCAATGCAAGCATCATTGACAATAACATGCGTTACTTCAGGTGAGTTTATATCACCAGCCCGATCATCACACGGCTCTGACTGATCTGTGATTGGTGATTGTTTGTCTAAAGCAACATTTCCTTCATTTTTCTGCAGAATCTCCGGCTGATGTGTGAGGCACTTGGCGGGTTCCTGTCCTTTGATCGCTTCTGAGAGAGATAAGGTAGAGGCTTGACTCAAAGGCTCATGAGACATCACCATGGCTACCTTCCTCTGTGCTTTGACTGCTGAGAATTCTAAGCCCGGTGTACCTGGCAGAAGTCCACCTGCACGAGTGCTTTCATCTGTAGGACATGTGGCACAAGATTAGACTCTATTACAATACGGTAACAATCTGGGTTGGGCAATATTGACTTTGTTATTGTGAGATAAGGAGCATATGGAGGAATTCATTGCTCCTCCCCAGTGGCTAAACAAACTTTCTTCTGATAATAAAAAAGCTGAAGACTTTCTCACCTTGTTTCTTAACTACATTTTCTTCACCTTGATTTAACTTTGGCTATTCGCAACAGGTTTAATGTACATAAATATATAACCACGCAATACTATCCATCTGCCTTTGTAGTCAGCCTTTTGTATGTGGTTATTAAGGTCATAACAGTATGAGATTATAAATTATAATATCATAGTTTGATAATTATCTAAAACATCAATACAATATAATAAAACCTTGATAAAACATGGACAAACATGATAATCCATAAAAATAATGTTTAAATATCATTATATATAGACTAATATTATTTATAACTATTACTTATTTATACCTATTCAAAAATATTGTTGTAAATTATTATAACTGAAGCACATTCTATTGTATTATAATATAGTAATATATATCATGAAGTAATATAATATATATCATGAAGACACCATTATCATCATGTGTACTTCAGTATGTAGTACATAAAGTCACTCAGAGACATGCAAAAACATGTATGTATATATCTCTTTGTGCTTTAATGACACGCATCATATCTTTTCATTTAAACATACATCAAATTGTGTGTTTTTGGTGACATCCGCATTATGCTGTAAATTCCATGTTCACAACTGTATAAATCTTTGTGATATATCTTTATCTCCACTAAGAGGATTGTGTTTTTCGGCAGTGATGGAGATTAGAAACAGCTTCTGTCTCTGTTGTTTTTTTTACTTTTTTAAACCAAAAACCCTAGTTGTTATACAGAATCGTAATCATAATTGAAATTGTAATTGCAACAGTCCAAGAAATCTGAGAGCTGATCTGAATAAATGTGTTACAGAGCATTTAAAAAGTGAAAATTCCAAGCAACCAAGTCATTCAGAGCATTTAAAAGCAGAAGAGACCATCTGTAAAATGGGAAATCATGTTTGTGGAATACCATAATATAACACTGTACCAATTGCAAGTATGCAGACCCTTCAGAATTGCCAGGTTTTCAGCATCAATTGTTCATAAAATTAAATAAGTGTATTAAATATTACATATTTTTATCTGTTTATGAGTTTTTCGTAAGATTATCTGTTCTGAAGAGCTCTAAAACATATGCCTGATGGAAACATCAGAAAGGCAAGAAGGTGTAAGGAAACTTTTGTGAATATTCTGCTTCTCCTTTCTCATGCCAGTAAAAGCTGTTCAAATGGGGATAATTATTTTGATTATGTAATTCAGGGGTTTTCAGCTAGTTCACTTGTAGCCCACTGTCTGGGGTGGGGGTTATGCAAGCACCCCATATACAAATATTAGCTGGGATTATTAAAAAAATATAAAATTATATAGGCAATGGGGATTTAAACATTTTGAGTTAAGATTGAGTTTGAGTTTACTGTGAAAATAAATAAAATAAAGACAGACAAATATTTCCACATAAGGTCCACATACTTACATCAACCTAATCTGTGTATTTCTCAGAGGATTGTATTTTCTTCAGGATGTCTCTGTTTAATACTCTGTTAAATACTAACACGTCTATTTGAAAATGTGTGGCTATTTTTGACTAGTAGCCTACTATTGCAAAAGTCGCAAATAAATACGGATTTAACAACTAAAATATGTTAGACATCTCTCTTAACAGATTTTTTGTAGTTTATTATTCACGTATAAGTGGATGTGTTACTGACTGTGGCTTGTTTCTGCACGGCTGTAGTTCCTGCTGTAAGTCAGCGTGTTCTTCAGACTGTTGTTCTCCTGCTTCAGACGCTCGATCTCCCGCTGATACGCAATAACACTATCTTTGACAGCGTCAAATATTTCTTCGGCTGCTGCCATCATTCTCTTTATTAAAAATGAATGTATAGACACCAGCTCGACCATGATGCCCCGTGTTTTCAACTCTCTCTTCGTCACTGAGTCGACGGCAGCGCAAACGTGATTTGGGGACACAGCGCCGCCTTCAGGCCAGAACACAACCACACTGTGTTTTGCTCGTTTAGAGTAACATTCAGATTTACACGTGCCTTCTGCCAAAGCTCTCAAGTATTAGTCTTATTTAACACAATAATTACATTCAAGCAAATATTTTTGGTTAAATATGGAAACATATGGGTTAAAAACCAGGTCTTCTCATGATAAAAAATACTAATACAGAGTCATCAAAATGTAATCCAAAGTAGTCAAACTACATTACCAAAAATGTGTGACTAAGTACACATTTTATTATGTACTTTTTATTCAGTATACTGATTCTAATCAGTATAATCAGTCTATAATCAGAGCTTATTGTAAAGACTATATATAATTTCATAATGAAATATTTAAGTTGCATTTTTTTTTTATTCATTTGAGTAAAATTAATTTACATAAAATTTTATTAGGCCAAGTAGACTGCACATAATATTGCCGTACACTCACATGCTCTTGAATTTAATCAGGTAACAAAAGCTATTGGGCCTAGTTAAAACATGCAAGCAGTCTCATGTCCTAACAGTGAAGGCAATAGATAATGAGCAACATGGAGAATGTGGCATACAAGCAGGTGAGCAGCACCAGCCAGGCACAATAAAACACATGATCCTGATAATGAGCGGATGCAGATACCACTGGCTAAGCACGATAAACGTTTGTAGCGACGCGGCAGATTAACAGAACGATTTACTCCACATTGCCTTAAAAAAACTGATGTTATTGAGAATTATAAAAAATAATAAGTAATACTATAAATAATACTATAATACTATAAAACTATAAAATTACTATATAGTAGTAAGCCTACAAGTGAGAAACACTGCAAAACCAATTTGTCCTCTATCAAGGCAATAATATAATAACTGTTGATAAAACAACGTGTATGTAATACCAAAAGTTAAGATTTGCTGAAAGATAAAGACACTGGCATAGAAGTGTTTGATTGGTAAACATCTATTTGATCAATATTACATCTAACTATATGATGCACTAAAACTATTTGATACATGTTGCAAAGTACTCTTTATTTGTATTATTGGGGTCTTACTGTGAATTAACATATTTAAGGATTATGTACTGTTATCGCCCTCTTGTGGAGGTTACATAATATGCTCACAGGTTCACCAACTTCACTAATGATTGAACTATATTTACTACAAATTCTTACAACAGTAACAACACAAATCCTGGAGTAAACAATTCATTTAACTAAATTTAGAGTTATGTTAGAATTATGTTACACATTCACAATGATTAAGACACAATGATCAAATTTTTCCACGTCCCCTCTAGTACACTACATTTCTCATTTCCTTTAAAATTTCTATAAAACAGGTCAACTTCCTATTTAAATCTCTTTGCCACCAGACTTGTCCATTTCCACATCCCAAGGTACCAAAAATTTTAACTATTTTAAAAT
>JAZGTK010015032.1:0-13423 GCA_036877625.1 Ambastaia sidthimunki
TACCTATGAAAACTGAAATTTAGCTTCAGAAATACACAGTTGAGTATCAAAAGTCATTTAGCTGTGTTCATTATTGCCAATAGGCATGGAAGAGAGCTAAACTCTGCTGCAACTTAATTATGTTTTTTAACACCAGAAATCTCACGTGGTTCTTCTATGAACTTCTGGGAATTTTCTAGTATGTGTGACAAAAGCATAAACAAAAGCATAAAGGTTTTATGTTCCAACACAGTTCCCAAAACAATTAAAATCAGAGCCCTTGAATTCTACCAACTGCCTCTGTGGATCAGCAAATCACACAGTAAACAGACACTGATAATACCCAAAGCCCAAGCATCACTAAGAAACATTAAATGTTGGCTACCCAGTTTGGGATTGTTTCAATCTAATTGTGTACTTTGCTCCTCATCAAGTTCCACAAAGACCGGTTGAGTTTTACAATCAACACACAGGCCATTATTTAAATCATTAATTAAATTTGGCAAACCAGATGTGCTTTCATCTTGCCATCGTATAGTAGTTATAGTAGCACCAAAAGAACTTAAATCCATTTGTTTGATTAACCTAAATGGACACAACATAACAACATTAGCATTAGGGGAGACTAACCATTTGTCCAAACAACAGATGATTTACAAACAGATTTTTGTAAATGCATTTGATGCCACAGAAATTACTTTTCCTCTTTACAAAAACACTGACCTAATGTCGCAGCCACACTTGACAAAACACTTTTTTTTGTCACATTTTTATACCAAATAACAAACTTTAACTGCCATATGCAACGGAATTGTTCTCACAAGCTTGCATTTCCGGTGTCCTGCCTTCAGATGTGTATAAATGGAAGTCAGTGGAGCGCAAAAGTCTAGCGCAACCGCCCCTTAAGGCAGTAAGTGTGTTGTGTCTGAAGGTTTTCCCCAGAGGCCATGCTGAGAGTGCTGGAATTTTAATTTGGATTTTCTTGGTACAGTGAAGTGAGAGAGCTGGAGGCTTCCCTTAAGCCAAGATGGAGCTCTGTGGCATCACAGGCAGTACCATTGCATTTGGTTTGTCAGAGTCTCTCTGAGCCGCTCCTGCCAATACTCTTGAGGCCTTCCTCAAAACCACGAGGAGCAGCTCGCAATCTGCTCCTGCTAAATCTGAAGTGGGTCATCTTAGATTACTGTAATCCTAATCCCACAAGTCAAATCAAGTGCAGGCTGGAACGGTACAGCAGGGTGGCATGACTGTAGTTAAATGAATCAATAAAAAACAAATGTATGATACAACAGAGTTAAAATGCATAAAAATGCATTTGCAGGAAAAAATTGTATTAAAAATAACGTTACTTACAAGGTTTTTCCTGTGTTGTATTCTGTAATTCATTGTTTAAACCACATGTCAACATGGTCCAGTGGGTGCATGTTCATGATGCACAAACGAGCCTTCGGATTACGAGGTTACGAGTTTAAATCCTTTCTGCATCATGTCACAAACCCATTCCCTCTGTCTCCATAGAGCCATTAAAATCCTATGGACAAGGTGCAAAGTGCGTAATGCTGTGCCACCAGTGTCACCAAATGAAATTGCAAAAGTAATGAATATGTTCAAACAGATTATCCAAACATTTTTCTGTCTGCCATTGGTTGGTCAAAGACGTAACTCCACCCCAAACTCACACCATAGGTTGAGAATGTTGCTGTGTGGGCTTTCTCAGGACACTGAAATAAATAGTGCAGTGATTAAAAGAGCCCCAGAGAGCCACTGTACAGGAAATCAGCCTTCATATAGACTACTTAGATTTGTCTCTGCATATTAAGATAGGAGACGAGAAAATATTTTAACATTCAAAAAAATTACACACTTTAACTTTAACTTGAAATGGGATATGATCCTCTTTACCAGACAGATTTAGCCTTTAAGCTCGGAAGTTATGCTACATGTGTATTTGCAAAAAATCGCATTTGTTATAAGAGGCCATAAAGTTTCTTATATAGTGCAGTAGGCTTATATCAGGTAAAATTATATCAAGTAGTTATTAAATGTGAAGTAACACAACTTCCAGATTTGACGGTTTATTCCAAAGCTGCAGTAAAAAACACTTGAGTTGTGCTGATATCACAGCAAATGTCAAACTTCAACACAAACAAGCTGCTCCGGCAATCACACGGCACCTTGGTCTCTCTCAAGCAGATCAGAATGTTGACGAAGCTTAAACGCATCCTACAAAGATAACAGTGGCATTAAAATCCTGCCGCTTCTCAGTAAACATCTCCCCTTCAGCATCCCAGTGGCTTCATGTTATTTTACAGAGCTTCAAGACTCTCGTCTTTATTAGCATAATATTACCTTAAAACCCCCAAAGGAGAGCATCCTACAGAACACAGATTTGGACAATATGGCCATGTTATGCCCAAAGCTTGGCCAGTTTCCCTGCCCTTTGGGTTATGAAAAGAACTTTCAAAATACAAGAGGTTTATGAATTTATGAATTACAAGCAAATAAAAATGTTTCACAGATAAATACGGGTTGTATTTACATTAAGCCAAAGTGGCAGTTCAGCTTCTGTCTCCTTCTGTTTATCACCACTAACAAATTGCACCAGGTTCCTCCTTCTGCCATTATCTGTTAGATTACCACATTTACATTTCTGCATTTGGCAGGTGCTTTTACCAGATTGACTCACAGCGAGGTACACATTTTTATCAGCTCATGTGATTCCATCAAATCAAACCCATCATTCTGGCGTTGCAAGCGCCACAGTCTCCAGTTGAGCTACAGGAACAGCAGATCATTAGAGCACAGCAGCTGCTAATGGAAACATTGTGCTGTCTAATCACAGATGATCACAGAAGCTACAGTATCAATGATGGCATCATGTATTCTGAATTGCATTTAGATAGTGATTGATTGCTATAGTCATATACTATAGTATTATAATTGTACTTTATAGATTACCATCTTCACTGTACATGCTCAATAACAGTGGCTACACAATGACACATTTAGTGTAAGTTCGTCTAACACATCAAAACGAAACAGTCACACACAGTCATCAAGCACGTCATCTTTGCATGTGGTTTCACTTGTTAAACTGAGGTGCTAAAGAGATGGAGACCCAGCCTCCAGTATAGTGTAATGATGGCACAGCAATGACACAGAGATGTACTGCTGTTTCCTGGCAGTTTTCAAAAAAGATGCTGCCAGAAGTCACTGTCACAGACCCAGGTGTCATTCAGACGAACAGCATAACTCTGATACATGTGTGAACAGACCTGAAATAAACCACATCCTGCTTTATGTACCTATTATTTCTGTCTAACACTTGTTGGGTTCAGAACATTCAACAGCATCCGCAAGGGCGGCTGGCGCTGAATCTAAAGCAGAGGGTCGGAGGGTCTCTATCCACAGAGACACAGATGAGGAGTTGTCTGCAACAGGCAGATGGGCTGGACTTTCTTTGCCTAATGGCAATACGCCCCCTGACTGATCTGTATTCTGAGCGAGAAGTGAACGCTGCCGTGGTTGATGCCAACTCCTCAGTCTGTGCAATAGAGAGCTCTGGAGGTTAAGAGCAAAGATTTGCCTCTTCAAATCTCCCTGAAATTCTGTATGAGCTCAATTCCAGGCAATCATCCACGGAAAGAAAGGATAACATAATTGATCATATTACGCATCAAAGGATGGAGAAAATCTGCTTATGAAAACAGGTAGTTGGTTCGAATTTCAAGATGTTCTCAGTGCTGTTAGAAGACAGACAATGTTTAAGCATAAAAGAGTCTGTGAAAATGCAGTATGCTGTACTGATGGAGCTTTTGAAAGATCGTTCTCATTACACTCATGCAGGGTTTGATTATGTTGTCTCTATGACTAATATTTATAGTCTATCAGCCATCAGCGTATGAATTTTAAATAAGGCCTGAAACTGGACCAACTGGAAAAATGAGCATCAGTCGAAGAGGTCCTGACCAACCCATACTGTGGTGCATGTCATCTCTATTTCAGGTTTATCCAACAAAACTTGTCATAAACATGTCTGGGTCATTATTTCACCAAAAAATGAAGAAATTCTATTCTGCATAAATGTAATTTAGACTCTTTTTAATACCATTTACTGCTTTTTTCCAAGTTTTTCAATATTTTCATGACAACTAATCTCCCTAATTCTTATTACTCTAATGCAAAAAAGAATGACATTTTAAAAATATTTATATGCCATTGTAGTACTTGCTGTACAACTTTTATCTATGTTAATTTTAATTATTTAATCAATCAATCTCATTAGCGCATTACAGTAATGAAAATATAATGAGAATTACAAACAAAACATCCAATAATAAGAACCAAACTATAAAAAATTATTGAACAATCTGCATGAAAATATAATTTTAAGAGTGAAGTTTGATCCTGACAACTACAACTACCTAGGCATTACATTTACATTTATTCATTTTGCAGACGCTTTTATCCAAAGTCCGACTTACAGTGAATTCAAGGTATACATTTTTATCAGTACTTGCATTCCCTGGGATCGAACACACAACCTTTGCGCTGTTAACGCAATGCTCTACCAGTTGAGCTACAGGAACACTGTATTAGCAGTATAACACCTGTAGACATCAGCTCGATACTAAAATGTAAAAAAAACACTTCTGGGTGATACACTGTCACTGCCAGTCAGCCAGAAGCTCATGACGGCCGTATCGCACCAAACAGAGGAAGCCAATGATACAGAAACAAATCAGACTGACAGACGGCCAAGTGCAGATATGATGACTAGCAGAAGAGATGCTGCCAGATCATGCTGGACTCAAGCTGGAACCATGATACCTGGAGAGAAACTGAGTAAGCAAGACAGCAATTAATACTATAAAAAACTACTTCTACTTCAGAGTCCGCTAAACGGCAGCTGACAAACGCAAGCATACAGAGCGTTCGCTTAAGACTGGCTCTTAAGAAGTGGTCCAGAAGCGATGATTGACAAGCCACCGTTTAGAATGCAACTGCCTTCCTGCTACTTGAGTCACTCGAGGCTGTTTAGGCAAAGAAAAAGAAGGAAAAATACAGCCTGTCTCCTGTTTCCTGCTTGGCCGTGACAAACTAACAGCTGATGGGCTGCTGGCCTCAGGCCCACCAATGAAGGAAYACTCATTAGTGTCACTGGCCAATCACCTTCCTCAAACAGACTGCTGTATAGGATGAGGACAAAAGTGCACAAGGACTGTTGGTACAGTTGTATGTGTGTAAACCATTCCATTTGGATAAAGCATTTATCAATCAGACACCCAGCACAATTGGCCTTCAGTCTTCATACAGATGAAATGCTACATTTTTATGGCATATATATCAATCTTTCTGTCAGACAATCTTTCAGTTGATGTCATAAGTTGCAAGGCTGTGCAACATCAGCCCTCACAGCAGCCCAGACTGGTTATCTCTTCATTCACTGCTAAGATGAGTGTGCCCATCTTTAAAACATACTATCATCATTTAATGATGCCATCAGGCCACTGACACCAAGTCCTTTTATAACTGCATTAAGTGGTTTCAGGGCTGAACATTTATTTTTTAAGGGGTCATATGGAAAATAAAATTTACCTTGAACTTCATAAATAGGTGTTGAACTATAAATGAACTATAAAATGAACTATAAAAACATACTGTTTCAACACAGAACTTCCCCCATTTTCCCCAGAGCTATTATGAAAAAAAAATAACTGTAAAATCACTTTTTGTAGTAGAAGTGTGAAACATTAACACATGACTAGCCACATTAACTGAGCACATCATCAATGCCCTATTAGGCGTTCAGAAACTCAACACTCCAGGCCTTAGTGAGGTAAAAATAAGTAGGTTAACTACCATGAGAAACTTTTAGGTCACTTTTGGGCCAGTTGTGAATTCATGCTGAGTACACAGTGAAAAGCACTGTTACTCATCATGTGAGAAAAGCAAGAAAGTTGTCTTAAAGGTACAGTAACAATATAGGCCAATTAACTATTAGTCGTGTAACGTGTGATATGTCCCCTTAAACGACAACACAAAGACAACAGGCGCCAGACAGCCAATCACATTGTGTTTTATAGTTTTCCCTCATACACATAACATTTCACACAGTCATACCAATCCACGTCGCTTACAGGAAACCACCCCCCCAACAAGTGCCCACTCCTGTGTATGTCACTTCCACTATTTCACCATTTCCTTACTGCCGACTGTTTCTGTGGGTTTTTAAATCTGGAGATATCCACAATGGAATAAAGTGTAATACAAACAGTAATTTAGGTCTCAGAGCTGTCACTCTGCCAACAAAATTTTCACAACCATGAAAACAGTAAACAGTCTTTCTGGCTTAATGATGGAGATGTCACAAAGGCCACAGATTATGTCTGTCAGTGTCTACTGGGTGGAAGACCAACCTGTTTGTCTTTCTCCTTTGCCTTTGCAATGTTGGCCACCCGAGAGGAAGTGACATCACGAGGGATGACAGAGATTTGGTGCAATGGCATGTTCATCCCCGCAGTTCAGTGGAGCTCACACTCTCTGAAGTAAAATCTTGTCCACCAACTCCGGCATGATGGAAAGAACCACTAATCCAAATCTAAAGGAGAGAAACGAGATTAACAGACAGTCAAACAATGGCTGATGAAGCTGATGAATGTATAAAATTCCCAAACTGTAAACATGATTTTGGGACACATTTGATTTTGATTGTTGTTATTAATGTTGTTATGTCTAACCTTAACCCCAAAATCTAAGCATTATAAAGCATTCACAAACACATCCAACCTTGTCATATACTAACTGAAGTACAAAAACTCCACGTTTTTGCAGCAAACGAGAGGAAATGAGAAGCAGCAGTTAAGAGCTGAATCACTAATTACAAACCATTTCCCATATTCTCCATAATGAAACACATTCATTGAGGGAGAACAAAGAGCTTATATCATGCTGAGATGCTGCAAAGTCCGCTTATAAATAGGCTGTTCAACTTCTACCACCATCTGCTGTTACCATGACAGCAATTACATTTCTCCCCCTTTTGTGACCAAGCCAACAGTAGGACCCTGATACAAGGGACTTTGCTTCTAGAACTGCCACAGTAATCACGGCCATCAGACCAAATCTACCGGCTCGCCACTGCAGAAAGCTAAAAGCAAATGCAAATCAGAGACTTAAAGACTTACTGCTGCGCTCTGTCTGCAAGCACAAGCGGCTTGATAAAACAGACACTCAAAGCTGCAATAAGACAAACTGTTGGACGATGAACACCCCAGTGAGCTGTTTTCGAATTTAGGGATGAGGGGGAAAACAGATTCTGAGATGCACTGTGATTGTGTGAGTTGTTTTGTGTGTGTGAGTTATTAATAAATCAAGTTATTAGGAAGAAAACAGAGTAAAACATTAGAGATACAGAAGTGACATTTCTACCATAAGGTGTGTTTACTCTTCACACACAAACATACACGGAAACTTTACAGAAATAAATTAACTGTAATATACAATATATTAAAGAAAAACAACAGACCAAATCGGTACATATTTATTATGTAAAAAGATTTCATATAATTTGGAATTAAACCAAACAAACAGGCAAAGAGTTTACCCTATACGGTTGCTCAAAAATTAAGGTGCATCGAAAATCATTTTAGGATAGATACGTGACTCACTTAACTGGAATCAAATTGTCAAGATTTCCACCCCTAATATTATTTAAGATCCTCCTGGATACCTGTGGATCTAAACTTCAGACCTACACACACCAGACTGTGCTCATTTTCATCTTATGTGCTTATCAGTAAATGCACATTATGAGCTGATATTATAATATTGCGATAATGCTCAGTGCATAAGAAATGATTAAATTAAATTCTCTCTTTTTGGCATCGGGAGTGGCAATTATTCATAAGCTGCTCACAGAACAGCTGGTCAGTTCATATGGATGGGGAGCTCACAGCAGGTCGGCTATCTCAGCAGCAACCGCTCCACATGACCGTTCAACAGCTCCTGCTAATCACAGCACATTAAAGCTCAGAGCATGTGACTGCAATCACTCGTGTGCCATTGGATCAAAAGGCTAAGAATAAATTACCAGCCCAAAACAATGAATGCAGTAATTATGGATTGCTGCCAAAGCCCACAATCCAGCAAGCGCCTCCATCCACTTGAATCCACAGTATCCAGGTACCATTTGAAGGAATACATGGAGGTTTGATGTCATAATCAGGTAAAACTGCTAAATGGAACTGTTGCCAAATGTCAGTGAAGGGGAAAGAGACTCATCAATGTCACAGCTTTTTTAACTCAGCCAGCGGTTGGTTTGGGACAGCAGCTTGCGGTCAGATTTGTGAGTCACTACACATTGAGGTTTTCATGAATTCTGATGTCATAATAACAATCACGATCCTGAAGCCTGTGGAGAGCTGACTAATGTATGAGCTTCCTGCCAATTCCAGATCTCAATGAGTGGTGCAGAGTGAAATGTCTAAGTCTAATGTCTATGTATTACACCGGAAACATTAGCACAGGAGTACAGGCCCTGTCACTCAATCTGATGTCCCATACGGTCTATGTACTGTGTTTATTTTATTAGTAAATAAACCACCACCATTATTATTGCTTGCACCTAAGATTAACGGTGAGAACAAGCTTTTAACTTTAAGATATTTAGCTTCTGTGCATAAATATGTCCATATTATTTGTGCTACATGAGTGAAACCTCAGATTTTGTGCCTTGTTGAAAAGGATGGCCACCCCTGGCGGTCTTAGTAAGCAACCACCTAGCAACATAACAGCATAGAACGTATCAGCACAAAGCAACACCCAGACAATCACCCACAACACCCAAATGTCATGACAGCGAGCTTTGAATGGACACACACGATTGACATTCTGTTCAGAAAATGCTAGAAAAATCTAACACTAGAAAAATCTAGTTGCTATGATTAACGTTTAAACATTAAAGAGAAAAATATCGCTCTGGTTGTCTGTAATGCTTCAAAGAGCATAATGAATGTCTATCTCTTTCATCTTTCTGGAGATTCAGAGAGCAAAACTGTGCTAAATAATTGAAGATAAATAAAGTACTCAAAGACAGTTAAGTAGTCTCTCCTTTATCCTACAAAGTAACAAAAAATAAATTAAAGCCCAACACAGAAACGGGTAAGGTGTTACAAATGTAATAAAAAATTCACCTTACCAAATTAGATTAGTGTAGCCAGACCTTTGAACCGTCCACTTAGGCAGGAAGGTGTTTGATTGACATGCAAAACGACCAATCACAGTTTGTTTCATTTTTATATGCATTATTAGTTATCAGAGATAAAACAATACAAAAAATATATAATTCATGACCTGTCACTTCACAAACTATTGTGTATAAAACACAACAAAAGGCGGTGCATATGCAGACATTCTGCATTGTACATTAAAAAACCTGTGAGGCTTTACCATTGGAAACTGTATATATTAAATCAACCAGTTCAAGAATCAATCTTTTAAAGTTTTACACCTCACACCCCCGACCACACACAGCTTATCCTTTATTTCCCCCTGCATGACAAAGCCTCTTATATATTTATATACTGTAGGCATCATCCTAACTAATAGTAACTCATTAGTGACTGATCTGAAATGTTATCTTGCAACTGATTTCAACTGAGTTTAGCATTAACATTTTGACAGGCGATATGCTACTAAATATACAAATTAATGTTTAGTTAGACTGAACTATTCCTCTGATGTTTTGTTTTTTAATTATATTTGCTGTTTTAAAAATTAGTCCAAAACAGCCTTCGTGTTGGGAGCAAACCTATGATGCCTTTAAATGCTGCCTACGTAAGCAGCTTCCTAAAGCATCTGTCTGGATTTGTCTTCATAGTCTACCACAAAATGAAAAATGAAAATACACAATAATGTAAACTATTTATTTTAAAGAACATCTATATGACAGAAAGAGTGAGTCACTATACTGCGCTGAACTGAATCCGTCTAGTAAATTACCCAGCATCCAGAAAGCACCATTTATCAATGAGCAGCTGCCATTGGAAATGATATGCGATCAATAATGCGATGAATCTATCTGAGATACTGGAATGGGTCTCTCTGTGTTTCTGCTGGTCTCTTGTGTGTGAGATGTGTTGAGCTCCAAAACTCTAACCAAGATTTATGTTAGGGTGACAGTTAAACAATCCCCACAGACTGAAAACAGCCAGTCTTCTGCAGTGAATGCTCCCCAAAAGCGCATTTCCTACTTTCAAATTGGCAGAAATTGCGAGCGTTTGATTACCACAGTCTGCTCATCTACACCTACTTACACAAAAACAGCAATACAGTGTTTACAGTGTTACACAATGTTACACTACTACATGGAATGTTACTGGAAATCTGTAGTTGTTACAACCAATACAACTGAAGTTTCTCTTTAGGTTAGTAATGTCTGTTTTCAGGTGTTCAGATTCCAGTAGAATATAACATGACTTTAGGTTTAAGTAACTTAACTGCCATAAGTGACCAGGGTGATATCAGATAATTAATAAACGCTTAATAAGTGGCTTACTGGCTTAAACTTCATCAGTGTGTTGTATTGTACGACCTGAAGATCAGAGAGGGACACAAACCCTGTTAGTGCTAGAACATCATCACAGACTGTTAAGAGATTAGAGTGGGATAAACTGGACTTGATACGTCCTGATGAAAGGCTGTGGATCCTCACACGCAGTCTCGGCTGCACAGCTGAACAGTTGATTCTTTCATTTCATATGCAGAGTCTGAAGCGAGAGAACAAATTATCATAATGTTTGTGCGTAAACATGTCCCTTCCAATCGCTGTAATTTAGGGGGTGAAGTGTCGCAAGAATGGCCTCTTTCCTGTTTTAGCAATGCTGTAAGATATGTTGTCCTTAATGCAGCATGAATTTTGGTTCTTGACACTGCTTCCCAAATGATGTACTGTAAATCAATGTTAATAGGCTTTATTGAATGTCTGCCCCTGACTTGAATAGTGGAAAATCTTACATTTAGAATTCTGGGATGGAACCCTGAATCTCCAATCAAATGTTGCGGATTACAAGAGCCACCCTATCTGCCTGGACAGTGAACACACCACTACATTTAGTTCCAAGTAACCTTGATACACAAGCAGAATTGTATATTACACTTTGTTTTGTTTGTTTACCTAATTGTCATATACAGTTCAGGACCTCAGGGTAGCTTCTTATTTTGAACAGACACACTCACACACAAGCACTCACAGACATACACGCACACAAACAGGAAAAACCTTCTAAAAAATCCAGCAAATCTATTACAGAAATCAGACCTTTCCAGATTTTCTGCTTTAGCTTTAGTTTCTGTCAAAGAGTCTTTGCATCCACACAACCATCCAGTCAAAGCACACATGGCAGAGCAGAGCACAGGAAAAAAACTGGACGGCACATGATTACATATTTTGCAAAAAGAGCAGGAAGAGAGGTTTTGAAAGTCAGACAGGAAGATAAAACTGCAGATTGCATCAAAACTAAGTCTCTAAACAGCACAGAGAAAGTGAAATTGAAACACACAGCACAGGGGGGTTATTTTCCCAATTATATGATTTTGCTACTTCAAAGTAATTTAAATTAAATTGGTAGTTAGAATACACAACATGCAGTCTGCAAGGAAGTCAATGACTTGTTCTTTAATTGAAGGATATACAGCTAAGAATCCTTAATTGACTAAATATAATTACAGAAAATCATTTCTGTTAAAAATAGATCACTTTTGGCCATGTACAGTAAGAAAGAAATACAATAACCTACGCTTAAATACAGTTATGGCATCTCAGAATCTATTCACTGGTCCACAGTCATTATATTGGTTTCAGTAGCAGAAGGTGAGGAGATGATGGCACAGGGGAGTGTTGAGCAGATGCAGGATCACAGATTTCCCACCATGCACTGGAACAAAATATATTTCCTAGAAATTCCTACTGTTACACCTTTATAAAGCCAAACACAGAGGATGTGTAAATTAAGTACTATGTACATAAATTATACTGATATACTGTCTGCTGTAACTTAATCACAGAACTTCAACTCAAGCTATTGAATGACTACAGCTGACCTGAAACTGACCTGCAAAAAATAATATAGGCCCAATGTTTTCTAATCCACATTAAACTGCATGGAAAGTCACAACACTATGAGGAATAAAGACAGTTGTTCTTGTGTGAATTTTGGAAGTTTCGCCTTGTTCACATGGGAACACTGAGAACCAGCTGAGCCCGGAAAATAACTAAATGATCATGGAAAGAGAGATTCCAAATCCAAACAGGTTTAGAGCTTTGGGTCTTAAAGTAGCAGAAAGAAGCAAAACAATATGAGTGCTCTGAACTGTAATATACAGTATATACAGTAAATATACCCTAAATTACTAGAAACATTGTGTCTAAAATGTAAATAACTTATTAACATCTCAGCATCCTAGCATCTTAACAAGATATTAACATCTTGTTTAAAAGCAAAACACCAGTTGCACACTTAATATCAGAAGAGCTGTTATCACCTGTGGCCAAATCACAGCCATGCCAATATCCATAATAATAGCACTCTTGGTCATGTGATATTACTTAATTGTTCAAATAGTACATGTTGGTGTTGTAACTGCACACTCTAATAAAGTCTATCATCATAAGCACATAAGTGATAATGACAGAACAGCAATGCAATTTATCATTTCATAAGTGGATTATAATTGCTTTTCTTCAAGTGGCCCACAGAGATGTACACTCCATCACTATTAAAACTCATTTTCTGTACCTGAATGTTCCAATTCAGAATATTAAGTGCAAAAAGCAAATAATCTTCCTGGTCCAACTCATACAAACCACAGGCATTTGGGACATGGTGCTCAAACACTGCATTAAACTGAGCCATTATGTTCTATTTCTCACACAACTCTTACAGTGTGATTGTGCTGTATATGCAAATGTGAAATAGTACATGTGTGACTATCTGTTTCCTGGTAATTAACACCCTTCTGCAATTCATTTCCTCTGCTGTTTATGTCTCTGAAATACACACACCCACAGTTGATGAGATTTAAAAAAAAAATACTTTTCCACAAAAGTTCATAAACTTACAGTAAGTAAACATACGGTAAACATGCGGTAAGGAACAATCCTGTTTTTTTATAGAAATTAACTTGAAATATGACCTTGAATGAACTGAGTAAACACCATTAATACCTTCAGCACACCCACACTGCATGCCAGATGTGCAGCATCAATCAGACTGCATTCATACATGTGGGCTGTCCAGTGAGGACAACATTAACCCCTTTTTTGTAACAACCAATTTATTCCTGCAGCCCATTACGGACTCTCTACCAGACTGTAAACAATTTGCGATTGCGAAAGAGCTTGCTTCATGCATACAAAATACAGTGTACACCAAGGCTATACTAT
>JAZGTK010015033.1:0-13422 GCA_036877625.1 Ambastaia sidthimunki
TTACGTTTTGCAATAAGATGCAGAAAGTGTAAAAGACAAGTGTCTGACTCAAGGTTAACATCAGTTGAATTCTTTCAGATGTAAGAAGTGACAGATCCGTTCTTGGATGCAGCATCAGCGTGAACAAAGCTCAGTTTTGTTAGAATAAACACAAATGTTCACAATGGCGACACCATCATTTACAGCATAGGTGACAACAAACAGAAGTGTAAACCCAACACCAGCGTAATGTAGCACTCAGTGTGTATCATGAAACTTGCCTTTGGGTGTTGTGGCTTTGTGGTTACACATCTGAACCAGTAACGAGAAGGTTGTGGGTTCGGATCCGGCATGGCGGAGATGCAGCTGTTAATGTCATAAATGCACTGTAAGCTACTTTGGATAAAAGCATCTGGTTTGTAATTGTCAAAGAAAGCCTGTTTTGGAACAAAAGTAGATTTTCTTCTGTTGTGTTTATGTCAGGCGCAGCTTCCTGTAGGATGTGATGTCACGTCTGAGTGTTCAGCTGCTGAAGACATGAATGAAGAATTCAAGTGTCCTTTGACATATTGAAATGTTGCAAAGTAGATTATACATTAAAACGGCGATGTGAGATCTTCTGTAGTGCTGGATTGTAAATGTCAGTCAGGCGACAGGGAATATTAATGAAAGCGGAGGTTTCAGACAGAAGACGCTTGTGTAAATGTCTGTAAGACAGACATGTGTGAGTAGACAGTAGTGAGAGTGCGTGTCCTGCCCTGTGACTCGCTGCACACACCGATCAACAGCCAATCGTGGCTTTCCTTGTTTGTGATTGGCTCATTGAGTTGAATTGACCTTTCTCTGATTGGTTACAGGAATTACTGGGCTATTACTGCTAACATTTATGAAATAATAGAGCTCACAGGTGTTTGAATTGAGATTTGAATGCATAGTGTTAGTTCATGCATTGTGTTTTTTTATCTGAACAGCTAATTGCAATTTTAAGCTATTCAGTCATCATAGTTTAATTATGCATTTTCTTACAGCCGATTTGATTAAATTATGCACAGTTTCTGTGTGTAATCAAGCCTAAACAAATGTTATGCTTTTATCAGGATGTCGTAGTACAGAAAAACAGAAAGAGTTGTGCTTTCAGTTTCTTTTTAAACGTAGACAGGGTTGTCTAAAAGTGGCTAAACTTTTAGCCAGTTACAAAAAGCATGTAAAAGACTGCAGTATTTCTTAGTTTTAAATAACTGAAACAAAGGATCACATTATCAGATCTTTATAATGTAATACTGTATCACAAGTTCCTGGCTTATTCCCAGCCCTATATTTACATATTTCACCTTTAAGACTGGTTTCATGTTTTTTTTCTTAACTTTAGTTTTTGAGAATATAAAACCTTTAACAGGAAATATTGGCACAATCAGTTTTCTGCCAATAATTATATTTCTTCAGGGACGTGCAGTTTCCCAGATGAAGTTTCATAATGAAATCTCATTTCTGCTGAAGGTGATGACCATCTATGAAAACCAGTCAGAGGCCAATTAAGCAGTTTGTTATCGCTGTAGTGTCACCTTAAATTGTAACATGATGTCAAAGCACAATTGGTGTCAAATCTGACACGTTTTTAAAGGTGATGCACTTGAATAGAAGGGAAGGATTCTGGGAATTTTTGCGTCTTGCACTTTTGAGAATTTGACTGTACAAACACACCAAAAATCAGATCATGGGGTGCTATCAGACACGTGATTCAGGGTCCTGACTACAGTCCTGGACACGTTTCATAGAGGCATGTCAAATATTCATTTTGGTTGACATTGGAGGGCGTTCCCTGTGGACTTGTCCTCTTTTTAAAGTGTATACGTCTGACGTCACTTTCATCACATCCAGTGAGTGTCATCAGACTTCCTGATCTCATCCACATGAAAGATGCACTATTTTCTGAGGTTTTCTTCCATTAGTTTGAAATGTGAAAAAGTCTGGAGTAAAACTGTTGATCTTTAAATGTTGTTTTTCTTGCACTTGTGTCTGCTGCAGATAAGGACAAAATAATAATTTCAGGGCATAACTGGAATATATCAGTTTCATCTCTATATATCTGTGTTTCTGAAGGGGCACTTACTGCATGAGTGCAGATTCTAGGCTAAAATGAAGTGTTTACTAATATACTGATGGTTTAATTACAGCACTTGAAGATCTATTCTAGTAGTTAATAAACATTTTTGTTTTGCTTAGACTAATATGGGTTAATGACAGTTTGGAGAGAAATGTCTGCATTTATTTACATTTTATTTTCTTCCTCAGCAGTGGTCGTACATAAGGCTGAAACTATTTAGCAAGTCAATTTTTATCAATGTTTATATGAAGAAAATGTAAATGATTACTCTAAGAAAAGTCACCGTCACAACACTAGGGTGTTTACAGGTTTCCAGGGCGTTGCTATGTGATGACTAAGCTATTCGGAGTTGTTTACAGAATGTTGCTTGGCAGTTGCTAGGGTAGTTGTTTACTGGCACAAGTAAAGAAAACTTTTTTTTAAATATTCTGTGATATTCTGTTCACTAGCTATGGAAGTTGTGAGTTTGTTTTTTTAAGAACTTTGGGGTTTGGGTTTGTTTTGAATCGTGAGCCTTTGTATGAGCAAAAGTAATACAAAATGCTGGCCCACTAATAATAGAACAAACTGACTTCCTGTTAACCTGCGGCAGTAATGAGCTTTCATTATATTTAGAAGCACATTTAATTCTCATTTTCAGCCTTCAGAGTTTTCAAGGCCATGGGAAAGTTTTTATGCTTGGCTGAGATGCTCTGATATTCCATTTTCCCGCTTTCATTGTGGTGGAAGTCTCTGACAGGAGAAAAGCTCACATCCTGACCTCAGTGAACGTGTTTTTAACAGCCTTGGGCCGCACTGGCTGTCCTCTGCAGACACTATTATAATGTTTGAAACAATAGCTCCATTTAGCAGACATTTATTTTCTGTCCCGGCCTGTGTTTTATTTGTTCTCTGGAGGGTCCCGCAGCGTCTCTCATCACAAAAGTTTCTGTTGACACTCAAGGGCAGTTTGAAAATAAGACAGATGAGAATTGATGCGGTGGTCTCCAGTCATTAGAGCTGTTCTGTAGTCTACGCTTGCCCATCGCAAGAAATGCTGCCTTTGTTCTCAGCAAAACAAGCAAAGACAGAGTCTAAACTTTTATTCATGATAAACATAATTAGATTCAAGTTTCAAGTCCTCATGAAATCAAAACATACTATTCTTATTTTATGAAATATTGCAGTGTTTATTGTAGATGATTTATTTGTGCACGTCATGTTTTTTATTGATGAGCTATTGCAGTCTTTAATCTGAAAATGTTCTTCTCTTCTGGACCAGCAGATCTTCTCTGATGAGTCAGTCTGACAGCTTGGGCGGAGCCAAAAGTCAGGCAGCATTTTTCTGTTTCTGCATTTTTGAAGAAAGCCCCACTCCTGCAAAATTCAGCATCATGATGTTGAAGTGTTGAGGCATGTTGCCCAGGTGTTGCTCTGTGGTTGTTAAGATGTTCTGTGTAGTTTCCATAGTTGGTTGCTAGCTTCTGGATGGTTGCTAGATGAGCAGAAGCTTCTTGTTCTTAGATGTGAAATGGTTCTGATTGTAAATGGTATCGCTCTTTGCATCCAGCTACATGATTTGATTACCCATCTAGCACTAAAGGCTGAGATAAGTTACATGTTGACTATATATTTATGAGTATTGGCTTGTTCACATCTCTAATCTTATACACAACAGTAATACTGACCCCTGCCTTAGCAAAACCCACCAATAATATTTTACAAGAGCCGCATTCATTGTTTGCACACGCTGAAGCTCATCAACACCTACATAAGCTGTGCTTTTTAATCAGGGATCTGTTTTCCCTCCAGAGTTTGAACTTTTTAAGAAGCCAGAGCCTGATAATTTATGCGCTATAGCCATCGAGCAGGAATAATCCTTCTCAGGGTCTCGCAGAATCACCTCCGTCAGATCAGACTGAGCTCGGAGGTCTAATTGGCCTCCTGCTGTTTATTGCAGAGGTTCTGTGATTGAGCAGCGGACCGACTCGCCGGCCGTGACACCTGAAATCTGAGCGCTCAGGCGCACCATCACGTTCACCAAATTCATTAGATTTCATCCTGGTCCGAAATCGAATCGTGTCATTTATCTCGTAAGCATTCAGGCATCTCACTGAAGTCCGAAAAGTCACAAAGTTCATGTTCGAATAGATCCGATTGTTTTTTCAAGCCGCAATTTCGTAGAGTTAAAATAATAGGCAGGACAAGACATCAGCATAAATCTGAGAGAAGATTCTGGGGTCTTTGCATACAATCGTGCTTATTTGTTTGCATTGACAGCGTGGAAATATGTTCTTATGCAGATGAGGATGTTTATCCTGCATTGTGCTTTAATCAGTCGCCTGTCGTTCAGCGTAAAATCTCTGCGCCGCGCTCATGAAATGCCTTTCAGATCCCTTTAATGTTGAACATCGGTAAACTTTTCATTTGCGTAAGAAACGGCAGAGAGGAGAATGACTGTCGTAGATCCCCGGAGAGATACAAATATAGCGATAAGTTAAAAGACTCGTTCTTTCGAAGCCTGAAGGGAAAGTTCACACAGATACACAGATGTAACGTGTGGGTGTCTTTGCTATTTTAAACAATGTCATTAGAATCATGAGCTTAAATATTCTTACTTCTCAGATGACATGAGTCTCGTCTAACTTAAGGTTGTTTGATGTTTTAGATACTCATTAAAGCTCTAATCATTTGGTTAGAAAGTTTTTTAATATGTGATGTTTATGATGTTGTACACCAGTATACTTTAGTTGGTTCGTTGGGTAATGAAATTGAAACTTTAATTGCATTTCATTATTAGTTATTTTTATTTTGCTTATTTTTCTGTTGTTGTTCTAAACCTTTATGACTTTTTCCTGTATAACAAAGAGAAATTTTGTAGATTTCTTACATAAAGGTTGTGACTGCTCTGGACAATGTTTTTATCGTTCATGTGCCATAACTTGGTTTCACCAGCGAATCCAGTGATGAAGTACTGGTAGTTTTCTATATTCCCCTCAGACTCTCATGAGTGTATGGAGATGGAGTGTGGAGTAAATGAAGGATGTTTATAGTCCTGAAGGAGAGATTTATTGGTAGTTGCTTGACTGGAGCAACTTTCTGTCAAAGTATGTGACCTACTTGATGTCATCTTTGCTTATGGGCCCTCAGATTATGAGCCAATCCCATTAGCTGGTAATGTCATGTGACTAATCACTCTGAAACTGCAGAAAGAAGAAGTCAATGCTGATTGGCTGATGGCACCACAGCACAGTTATACACACATAAATCAGAGGCAAACAGCCTAAACCTGACTAAAAGTGCAGTGTGTCGGTGTATTTCGGATGTACTTGAATCAGAGTGTGTTAAGTTGTGCTCATATTACTGCCGTTATGCGCTATAAGAACTCTTGCATTGGCAGAAATCTCTGAGGCATGTCTTTATGGGATCTGGGAATCTGGGTATTGTCCATTTTAGACCTACAATAGAGCTGCTCTCAGCCTAGTTTTTCAGGCACTATTAACTTAAAACGGTTTTACTTGCTGTAAAATGATTTCATTAGTTCAACCATGTCCTTTTATCTCAAGTACAGTCATTTGTGAACACTTTTTTTTCTCATGCCTAAACTGTCTTTACAAATAAAGAGAAAGTAAGTTGGAGAGATCTCTGTTTGCATTAGGGTGGTCTTATTTTGAGAAGGTTCTTGCTATTTTTGTGGGCAGTATGCATCAGATAGCCAGTGTAAAGTAAAATCTTGGTTCTATGCTAGCACATTCAGTTAATTTGCACAAGAATGGTTTTTAAGAACAGGTTCAGTGAAGGCCCTCAGACCCTGTCATGGGTTCAGTTCTTTATTAACACCACCACATGTTGGTTCAGATCAGTGAGAACAGTGAGTTCCTCCAGTGGTTCAGATCACAGAGAGAAGCAGGAGAGAGTTGATCTACCAATCCAGCATGTTTTCTGATACAGTCTGACATGACAGCTGATGTAAAATGTAGAAGCACAGTGATGAAAAGGCACGAATCCATGTCTTGTGGTTTAAAGATTCAACTTGAACCTGGTTTATTTATGAGTAATGTGCAATGAAAGAACTGGAGTCCTGTGGGTGTGTGTGGGTGTTAGACAGGTATTGTTGCTGTTTCTGGCTTTTCCTTTAACTTTTTAAACTGTAATTGACTTGTTGTTTTTTTAACTTCATCATGATCAGCTTTGCAAGTGTTGACAGCTCTCATTTCATTAACCCTTCACAACCTTTGTTGTTGTTTTAGTGTCAGTTTGTTTTGTTGTTTAATTGAAACAAGTGCATTTGTTACTTGCAGTCAATGGAATGAATATGGTGACATGGTGCAGCAGTAGAGCACACATGTGGTGCTCTTGTGGGAATGAAGGTTTGAGTCCCATCTGCATGTGTCTTGTCTATAAAACACACACAAAATTAAAATAAATAGTAATTTCTATAAATGAACGTGAGAAACTGTGTGTGTAATTTGATTGTGTTGTAATTCAAGGATCAAATTCAAATGGATGATGTACAGAGTAGATACGGAACAAGAGTTTTTATTCCTCAGATGTACGTCTCACACGTCCAGATGAAATGCTCAGTACTTTCTAAAATAATGTTTGGCAGACTTTTGTCGGCTTTAAGACAGAGTGCGATCAGCACACAGAGTTCATTTCAGTTGTGAGATTGAATTCCCAGCCGGCACCCAAACATGACTGAGGGGCTGTCCAAACTCCCCCACCCATAAACAACAAATATTTCTCATGGACAGTAAATCAATGTGCAGATTAGTCACTGAGGGATGGAGAGCATTATTTCAGTGATGAATTCTGAACGCAGTGACATGGAGCAGCGATGATGACAAATGCTGAGTTTCTCTCCCGGCCTGCGTTTTCCAAGCGTGTTCCGTGTGATTTGGATTAAAGAACAAGCAGGAAAACACAACCGGTACACTTATAAGCTACCAGTTAATCTTTTGAAGCCCGGCACACCTGCAGAATGAACTTCTGGAGAATGACTGCTGTGAGACTTACAGCAATATTTTCAGCTCCTGCAGACCAACAGCTGCTTCATTTACACGTGTGGAGGTCCAGCACTGATCCAGACACACTGAGTTTCACGTCCTAGCTACAAAAAAAAGCACAAATAAAGTTTAGAGGAATATATTCTGGGATAAATATAACTTAAGCTTTGTAGTTTACTACAGAAAATTATTCCAGATAGTTGTATAAACAAAGTAGAAAAGCATTTACAATACACTTACAATGGAAGCCTATGGGGCAAAGGTACTGCATCAGTTCTAAACAACTGTGGCACACCGTCGATTAACACAAAAAAATCTCTCTGTTTTTGGAGAGCTTAGGTTGTGTCTGTTCTAGGATATACCTTCAGATGAATAGAAAATCATTTATCTCACTCCCAAAACCAAATGTTATGTATTAGGGACATTAGGTTTTGTTCTCCTTAAATCTCCAGCTCATTTATTCAAGACAAAGTGCTTCGATCTTTAATCTTTAGTCCTTTAGCAAAGGAGAAAGTTAGATGAGAAAGTGCGGCTGGTATATTTAGTGACTCAAAACACACGGACTGACGTGTAGTAAACATGCAGCCCTCACCCATCTGTGTGAGTATATGTTGGTTTTAGGTTTGTGATGTGTGTGGTCATGTGTAGTACTGCTGGTGCTGTTGTCTCACAGGAGCAACTAATGGAGGTTGGGATCAGAGAAGAGGATCATGGGATTCTGTGATTTGCAGACATCTCATTCTGCTCTGCTCTCTACATTGACTCTTTAAACTTCATAGGATTAAATGGCTTTGGTTAAAAGCACTGGAAAAGTAGTTTGCTGTTTTCCACAGACTATATGGTCTTAGGACAGAAAGGATCTTCCCTTTCTATCCCAAGTGATATTCCATTCATGTGTCATTCAAACTTGTGCCATTAGATGAATCGGGAATGTTTTGGCTTAATCTGATCAATGTTTATAGTATGAATGATGGCATATATGCATTGTGTCTTGTTAACTTTGATTTTGTGATTAGAATACATGAGAGACGGGAGCTGGGATAAGTCATTGATTTCTTAGTGTGGCTTTGTGGTGCCTTTAAAATATTTGTTTGAAATGGTGTGGATTGAGAACATCTCTGCACAATTAGACAAACAGAAGTAAAATGCTGTATTTAACTCTGTAGTGGATGGAAGTACATTCTGTTTATAGTGTTGGGTGTCGATTGTGAACTCTGCAAACTCTGTAGGTCATTAAAACTGTATAACACATTGAACTTACTACACTTCCAACCCACACAGCCTCGTTTTCATTAGCATCAAATTAAATATGGTGTTAACTCTGAGAAATCTATTGGGAAACGATTGTTAAAGTTACAGGATTCATCTGGTTAACTATAAGCAGCAATACTAATCCCCTTAAGCTGTTATAAATCAGGCCAGCAGGCAAAATAATGGTAAACTGAATGTGCTTTAGGCTTCCTGAAACGGGTCCCAGTAAATCAACACGCAGTAATCAATACTTAACCTTTAGGTGTTGATCTTTGACATAAATTAACCGGATTGTATAGCAGTTTGATGGACGTGTACGTGAGATTATCTGCAGCAGTAAACACAGCACAATAAGGTCTCATTAAAGCCGTGTCAATCTCATACTGATGACTGTAATTATGACCGTTTCTAGATGCTGTTGGGTTACAGCAGATCGTCAGGGCCCGTCGTTTCTCAGGCCCAGGTTGGACAGTTTTGATTAAAAGATGGAAAATACTGCAGCCTTTAGAAAAATCTGCTGGGAAACCTCAAGTATGGCTGTAGCTTTCTCATTATTTTGGCTGTAATGAATACATAGCATATGTGTTAGCAGGGCTATAGCGGCCCATTACTCTGCAGCCGGTGGTGCTAATTAATTAGCACGTACGTGGGAGAAATTGTTTGTCAAGTCACAACGGGTGTGCAAGTATTTTCGCTTGTGGGTCGCAGGCGTTTGGATTCATTCGCTCCGGCGCTTGTTTTCAAAGAGAAGTGTCTGTTGCCTCTGGGTGATTATGAAGTATCCATAGAAAATGAATCTCTGCTGACGCGCTTCCTGGAGAAACGCGGGGAAAGATCAGGAAAGACGAGCGTAATATCCCAGCAGACTCCCAGCCCCGAGTTCTCTGCTTCACACTAATAAATTGTGAATAGTTTTTCCTGAAACTGCAGGCAGGCCAAATCTCACTTCATATCTTCATGTTTTAAGTGCCTGGCGTACAAATTTCACTGATTTCCATTTCCTGCAATTCAAGTGATTGGGGGTGAGACTCTAACTGTGATGTCTCTGTACTCACAGACTGCCTGAACATCTTTCCTTTCTCATTTGTTTGAAATTTAATCTGACGTTTGATATTCTACTGGTGTGATGTTCAGGGCTGTTCAACGAAACCTGCTGCATTGCTGTGTTAAGAATCCAGCCAAAGCCTCAGAGAGTTTGTTTGTAAGGTAAAGGTGTTCAGAACTTAGATGTGTTACAGATGGAGAAAACAACTAGGAAATAGTGATGTGGTCTGTCGTTTTAGTCAGTCGTTTCATAATGTGCTTGTCTTCAGATCTCCTTAGCCCCACAAAAAGGCCAGTTTAACCCGGGGTTAAGCAACATTACACACCAGTAATTTTGAAATGTGAGCCTTGAGTGATTCTAATTGAAATGACTTGTTTATTGTGAAATGCTTGTATATAGAATATTGAGAGAGGCAATGTTCTCTGTTTGTTTTTTATCTGCAGCACAGAGAGCAGAACACAGACAGCAGAGTGTTGCAATAAACACAATAATTACTCTTGTTGCCAAAACAGAAATATAATCAACACGTAATATAAGATTATATTTAATGTGTCGTCTGGATGGTGTGACTGCACACAGTGTCTTTGCTCTGCACCACTGATCTGTACAACTGAAGGTTATACAACAACCCAAAGAGTCTGTTTTGTGCTAATATAAGACAGTGCTGTGGTTTGTTCACAGTCTATATGTTACTGAAAATCTGGTCTACATTTGCTGCTGGACTTTATTCCTCATCTCTGCTACAGAGCCGCTTCTGCTAAAAATGTGTCAGGAATGGAAACAGCTGATTAAACATTTTATGTGTGCATGAAAACCACATTATAAGGAAATGGGGCACGAAGAAACATCAATTATATGTTTTATTAACTATAAACATTGTTCATTTTCTTTGCAAGAGGTCTGAAACGCTGGACAAATTAGCCAGATATCTTTTATGGTTCGGAGGTGTCGCCCATTTGCGTTACGTTGTAAATCAGGTGCATTTACTGAGGTAAAATAATTGTATCAATAATTCAAAGAAATTAACTTTTGCTGTTCCAGATCGTACAGTTTTTCGCTCTGACAGCGTTTCACTGCTGTACGTGTCACAGTTTCTGACGGTTAATTTATATAGTGGCCATCAATGACAAGTAACGTTACTTTTTGTTATTAACGCAAAAAATGTTTCCGCTGAACAGAACAAGCAGTTTAATTGCATGCTGTCGGTGTTTACCAGCCTCCAGTTTCATCTCGGGCTAAAAATAAATTGTTTTGAGAATAATTCAAGAAAGTTGGCTGTTGAATAACCTCAAGTGTTATTACCTAAAGCATAATATAAGCGTTTCAGAATTTGTTTCACAGCCGTGCATAAATTGTGTTGGCTGTTTTTAATTTAAGTATTGGTTGCTTAGGTTACGAACACATTTTTTTCTATAGACATGAATGATACTTGTTTGGCTTGTCTTGGTTAGGAAAGCTGAGCTATTACTTTTCAGATCATGACTTACAATTTTTCCCAGTAGACAATAAAAATTGGCGTAAACTTGCATTGAAAGAGAAGCCAGAGGCATATCTAGAGACGAGAATGATATAGAGACACTGTTTTACCCTTGGGCTAGTAAGTAACCACCTAGCCATCATACAGACCATAGCAACCAGATAGCAGCACCCTGGCGACCACTCAGTTTAATGGCAGTGAGTGGCATTCACATTGTTAAAACATATGTCCTTGGCATGGTTAATATTGTAGTTATCTTACAGGTAAACAAATAAGCTGTACCTGAGACCGTTTAAATCAATAACTGACTCTTCTATTGTAGCAGATGTGTTTGGTCCATTTCAATTCATCTGTATTTGATTGCTTTATTATAGCGAACATTCGCCAAGAGCTTTACAATTGAACCCGTCAGTCAATGGCCAAACAGCTTGTTTACTGAGATTAACATTAGGCCTCTGTTTGAAGCCGAGTTAAACCCAGCCATTCTGAAACTGTATCTGTGGGTGTCACGGGGCTTAAATGGCATTAAACAGGGTGTCAAGCCAGAAACTGGAGGGAGAGCAATGAACCGGACAGGTGCCCGAGTGTGAGGTATTAGTAACATGCCCTTCCATCAGCTCTGAATTCTTCTCTCTTTTACACACGCAGACCCCGCATGTCTGCCGCAGCTGTTCTTACGGGTCACCGTGACACGGGCAGCTGGACGGGCCGGGACGGTTGTTAAGAGAAGAACCGCTGCTCTCTGTTCTCTGACAGTCTCATTGATTTGTTCAGCTGGAAGATGTTCTTTTTCATACCTTCATTATTTCTAGAATGTCAGGAATCAAGCGATTGTTTAACTTGTAGGCAGATAGTTGGGAAAGACAGGCTGGGCCAGGCTTCAAAACTCAAAGCTAGTTATTGTCAGTTAGACTGAAAAAGGATCTCAGGTGTGTTTGATAAACAGCAGCTATAATTATATATCATATAAACTACAACATCTTATAATCACTCATTGTTAAGTACACTAGTGTTAAGTGTGCTGCCTTACTGTGTAAGTAAACTATTTCATTAGTATACTGTCTGTTTATGTTTTGGTTTATGTACTTTATAAATATATTGTGTCTTTGTGTGGCACCTGATTTACATTTTACTGCTGGTTTATATTCTGTTTATATTCATTTTACTGCTGGTTTATATTCTGAGCTGTGTGTGTGGCAAATAAAAGTCTTGCATCCTGAAATAATCTTAAAGTTAGGATAGAAAATATGTTTATGAATGTTTAAAGGAAGAAGAAAATGCTTTTGTTGTGATATATCATAAGTATGTACAGTATGTATATATGTGTACATCCAATCACATTTAGGAACGATTGCTTTAAACAAACACGTCTCCAGCGGTACGTCTGTGTGCATCTTTCCTAAACCTTTCAGTTGGTTCGGCGTAACAAAACAACACAGGAAAAGATTTCATTTGCTCTCCCAAAGCAAATGACATGAAAAGATATCAGCTGGTTTCTTGTTTATGTCTGTCTGCGGGTCTCTTTAAAGTATTGAGAGTCTAACAGCATGGTTGTGTCATTGAGTTTGGCACACATAACCGCTGTGAAGGAATTCTATTCTTCATTTAAAGTAAAGAATAAGGTCATCGGCGCGTCCATTAGTGTCTGTTGTGTTCTCACGGCTCATTCGTAGCGGCAGTCCCTCTCTGAGCCCGGCGTCTGCCTCTCCAGCAGTCATTTATTGTCGGGGGTATAAATAGGACGGCAGGATTGTTGAGGCAGGTGGTCTAATCTGCAAACTCAGCTCGCTTATCCCACCGACTGCAGAGGTTGTCCTGCGTCTCTGAGACTCCAGCTAAAGCAGGGAAACTTGCCCACAGGATTGGGGGCGTTGACTGACCCGTGTGCATTTTGAAAACTAGGCTGGGCTTATAACTGACCCTGCTGTATTAGTTTGCATGTTATCATTCAACGTCTGGACGTGTGTTGCATTGTTTCCATGTTTAAGGGCAAAAAAGTAGCATAATCTTGTATAATACATACATGCATGCCTACATACCTACATACATATGTATGCAGAGTGTATATTTGCTGTATATATTAGACCTTCACTATGTACTGTATTTTAAAGACTGATGTTTTTTAAATTATTCAGTTAGGTCTGCCTAGTCTACATTTATTTACTCCTTACAGAACTGGTCTAAGTATACTGCAACAACAACAAATGTGACAAAACCAAATGATGTCATGACTTCACAGTGTTGAGTTACACTAGTGGCTACTGATGAGAAGTCTGTGGTGTAGTCAGATAATGTAGTCATGATGCCTTTTGCCGTGTACCTGAGTTTCATTTTGAAGTTGATGATGTAACAAATGTTTAAATGACTAATTAGTTCAAGTTTGTGATTTCAGTGTGTTATTCAAGTCAAATGAATGACATCAGCACACTTTTGCTGTATTTTACTTCACTTTACTTTAATTGCCTGACATATTTCTGAGTGAGAAACAGAAAATGCTAAATGAGAAAACAATGCAGGGTTGGTGTTTATCCGTTTCCTCCATCAGGAATTAACTGGATGTTGAATAGTGAGTGTTTTATAG
>JAZGTK010015034.1:0-13422 GCA_036877625.1 Ambastaia sidthimunki
AAACAGAGATGGCGATAGAGAGGCAAAAGTTCTGGCAGCTTTACAGTGATGAGACATTATAGAAATGAGCCGTGTGAAGCCAGAGCCCTTATCCAGTAAATATCCATTATACTGTCACTCATGCATATAGACTCACATACCTGGCATGAATATCACAGATAAAGTCATACAGATATATGCTCACGTCCTCTGCACAAGCGAGCCAGAAGACATGACTGTGACTGAGTTAGTGAACTGTGAATTTTATACTGTATGTGACATCAGCTCGGTTACAGTGCTGTGATGCGGTCAGTATTTATGGACTATAGCAGCCTTGCAGATAAAAATATGAGTCATGACCTAAAGATGGTCAGATGGATTTTGTAGGTCCTTCTGCTTTTAGGTGAATTGATATTTCTGTTCTGCTGTTGTGTTTTGTGAGGGATGCTATTGGTTGGCTGTTTTTGTTGTCTTTGTACTCTGCCTATATGTTTTAGCTACCTATATGTTTTAACTGACTAGCTACATTTTCTAACAGTTATCAGTGGCAGAAAGCAACTGTCTGTTGCTGTTTTTACTGTCATGCTTTATTGCACACAGAGTTGAAACCTCTGATTATCAAAAGTTCACTTATTTGTGTTTAATTTTAAGAGTTATTTTAATAGTGACTCATAATTAAATGCAGCTTAGTTTTTTTTTAAATTTACATTCTAGTTAATTAGTTGTGGTAAAGACTAGTTGTATTAAGTGCATGTTTATCTGTTTAAATTTGCTTTTGCATTTATTTGTTTAGCAACTGCTGTTATCTGAAGTGGTTTACAGATGAGCAGAGAGAACAACACAAGCAATGTGCCATAAGAGTCCACATTATCTGTGGTTTACAATGCTGAGTTTATAGTACCAGCACGCTCAGTACATAAAATAGATCTAAGGTGAAAATGTGTAGATAAGAGATGTAGTTTAATATGGTTTAATACTGTCAAGACCAATTGCGTTTGTTTGTTCATTGATTTTGTACCAAAAAATATGACTGATGAAATTCCGAGTGATATAATCTGATAGTGAAGATATTGCCTTTGACACTTATTGCATTTGTTGGCGGCTAGCATCGTAGCTAACAACATTTTCGAGTGTCATTTTTTTTTTAACATTATAAGTAGCTTTTACATGCACACAAGTCTGTAGCCTTCCAGTGTATCCGAAAGCTCCAAAAAAAAGAGTTGTAATTGAATAAACTTTGCCCAAATGGCACATAAATTCTTGATTTTCCTTATCTTATATTTTACTATCCCATCATTTTAAAGCCATAATGTTAACGTCCATTGAAAGCACTTTGTAAGATTGGACAGGAATGTGAGGACATCTTGATTATATCAGAACTGGACCGGCTGCTCCATAAACTGAAGTTATGGGGCATGAAGTCGACATGCAGTGAAAAACGGGTAGATGAAGGTCACAAATTACTGTCAGAACTGTGACTTTTCTGTTCTGTTCTCATACTGACTCCTGCATTTATATATTATGTATTATATTCAGGAAATGACATCATGCCACCCGTTTTTATTTTAGCTCTGGTGCAAATGATCTGGCCCATTTAAAACAGTTGTACATCGATAAACGTGGAATTCATAATGTAATGCATTGCATAATTAACCTGGGATATTCCAGACATATTCCATATATCTACACCCATTATATTTTATCCTGGGTTAATTAATCAGGTTCTGAGCTTTCACACTGCATTAGTAAACCCTGGATTAGTAAACCTTATACACACTCCCTTGTGTGCATTAATGATTTTATTACCATTGATTACAGGAATATTGCATGCAGTTTGTTTTAATAAGTGCTTGTGCATCTTGGAAATATTGCCAAGTAAATCCACTTTGGATATCTTATGTGGTCTAAACGTACAACACAGAATATTCATGCCTTTTTATCACTGCCAAAACTAAACAGCATGTGGGAGTTTCTGTGACTGTACGAATATTTAATGATGTAAGCACTGAGGCACTTCGTGATTGGTCTGTTGCTAAACCACAAATTAGATTTTAGTTCTGTGCTGGAACAAGAGGTTGTACTGCTTTTACCCCTTCAGAATTACAAGCGTAAATTGTTGCTTAACCCAGGGTTAAAATTGGTCCTCACCCAGGGTTTAAACGGATGTTAATCAAATTCAGTTGGCACACCTCTGAGACCCAGTGTGTCTATCTTGAGCTTTTTGAAAGAGTTTTACCTGTTATGATAAAGCATTTTTGGAGGACTGATGTGATCATTGGCTTTCTCAAGGACATTTCTCTCATGAGCTCATTAATCAATCCCCAATTAAGACTGAGGGTTGTGGGAGGGGTTTTATTATGACAAAACTCTCAGGTGGCTGGAGCGTCAGAACGTCCTCATTCTCTGTGACACCTGTCTGGGGTTGGCATTGATTGATTTGGACAGTTTTATTGGATGACATTCTCTGAAAGTAATTGTGGCCCGTTCATTTCAAGCTTTGCTTAAGTTTAATCCTTTAACTTTATACTAAGAGAAATAATTCTTCAAAAAATCTTAGTGAGTGTAATAACAGATTCTGCAGTTATTTTATTCTGGCCTCAGCCAGTCTGTTGAGATGTATTGTGTTGTGTTGTCAGGATGGTTTATAGCTTCTGCTCTCTCTTTAATGTGATTGAGGTTCACTGCAGCGCCAAACAAAAATGGTTTCCTGTTTAATAAAAGTGGGGATTTAATGATCATGGGTGAGAATCACATATGATTCACAGTGTTAGCAACTTTTTATATGTCTCAAACCAGTTAGCTGAGAAAACAGTTAAAGGGTTAAACGCCTTTGGAATCAGAGAGCTGCTTAAACGTTCCTAAAATGTTTTTGGTGCGATTCCATTGTTCCCTTCTACCCTTTCTGCATGAGAACTCCCCCACTGCCATTTTACGTCCAGACAGGCTGCTTCTGGTAAGCATCCATTTAATGCCATAAATCTCTGACTGTTTTCTGAAGTGCCTCGCACAGGTTTATTTAGGGGACTCGGTTTGATTCTGTTTCTTGGCTCTCAAATAATTTATCACGCTGGGCTGCATTAAGGTTGACCAAAAAAGGAGAAAAATGAGATGAGCAGACACCTTATGGTGCCTGCAAGCATTTGTCTTCATCGACTGCGTTTAGAAGCTTCGCTGTCTTGCTGAGCTGAGCTGTTTTGTACAGAGAGCTTCGTGTGTGACCACAGGATGAGTTTTAATGGATGCATGGTACTTGTGTCTTCTGCACTGCCTGTGGCTGTGTGGTTTTACTTGGATGGTTTATTTGAGATCTGCTGAGCACGGCATATTTTTGTTTTCGCAAGGAATGCTAAAAGCTTTTGGTAATACTCCGATTAAATCCAAAAGTAACGTTCGTACGCCAGAGGTTTTGCAGTTAAGAGCCTGTTCATTAACTAAAAGAGTCAACCTGGGTAAGAACAAATAGTTTCTTTTCAGTAATGACTGTGTGTGGTCTAAAAAGAAAGGCCTGTTTCATGCCACATTCAATACAGTGATGAGAGAGACATGCTTTGCTATTAGAGTGTCATTGTTTAATGTCTGCCTAGTTCCTGCAGATGCTTTTAACCTAAATGACTTACAATGCACAGGTTTATTGTAGGGACGTCTCTAAAAGAATGAGGTTATGCATTTTGCTCTGTTGTGTTTTAGGAGGTCCTCAGAACTTGGGTTGATTGGGCCACCAAATTTTACTTCCAGTCATCTTAGTTTGTGGGGGATTGTTCCTGTGCTTTACTGTCATAGTTAGCGAGCCAAAGTAAAACCTCACTAAATGTTCAGGCTGAATGAGGAAGAAAGCCTCAGCAGGGCTATTTTTGACACTCTGATGTATGGTGTCCATGACAATCAGCAGATCTTTCAAAGCTATTTCTAACCATTCAGACTGTGATGTTAAAGCCAAACCATAATGGATGACAACCATTGATCGTCATAAGTTACATATTTATATATATATGTATTTATATACATACATACATACATACATATGGATTAATATTGTGTTATACATATGTATGTATTAATATTGATTGTAAATATAGATTTTTTTCCTTTTTGATTTAATTAGAATCAAGAATCTGAATAGTAGCTACAGTAGCTCTTAGCTAGCGCTCTTCTGCTGATGCCATAATCTTAAACCCTCAACAACAAGATCATTAGAGTCTTTCAATTCTCTGCTTGCTCTGAAATGTGTCTTAGGTGGTTTCATTCTCTGAAGCAGCGTCTGCAGGCAGGGATGGAGACATTGACTGAGGGCTTTTTGTCACAGATCTTGTCTGAATCTGTGACCTGTAGGTCATTCCCATCTCTTTAATGAAACAGCCTGGACTCTGAGTCAGCATCAGCTCTGCTTCTAAATATAGATGCTGCTCAAGAGTCAAGTGTGATGTTTCAGGATCACTAATAAGTGAGTAAGTTTCTCTCTCTCCTCTCTCTCTCTCTCTCCCTCTCTCTCCCTCTGTCTCTCTTTTACTTTACCTTTGGTCTCACTCCCACACAACCATAAACAAAAGTGCACATACACATTAAACATCATTTTGCTCTTTATGAAATATGACAGCAGGCTTATTAAGAACTAAGCTTCTAAAATTAATAAAATAAAACACAAAAGTGGCATAATTGCTATAATTTTTTCATTTTCATGCTCGTTACTAACAAGTAAAAATTGTTTTAAAGCATGAGCAGTTGTAAAGCTGGAGTAATTAAATAATTTGGTTTATCATTTTGTTTTTGTATTAAATTAATTTTTGTTGATTTGTCATTTGGCTCAGCTCATACATTTGTTAGTTTGGTGATTGTCCTCTTTAAAGTACGTTTAAACGCTGTGTGCATTTGTTGACGACAGTATCGGCGTAATCGATGACGAACGTTTATCTAAGACAGATTTTAGCAACGAATTAGCACCTGTCGGTAAACAGATGAGCTAATTATACTCATCAGGTCAATAATAATCAGATCTGAGTTTTGGCAGTAATAAAAGTACCTGATGGAGAATCGTGGGAGAACATTAAAAGAGCTTCTAAACTTGGACTCCACTAAGTGGTTGAGGTCATGTGGTCTTTTAATATATTCCTATTTATGCAAATAACAATCATAAACGTACAGATATTTATTGTATGAATATTCATGTCACTGATCAGAACACTGGGGATAGACCTGCTGATCATATGAATGAAAAAGAAATAGGGTTATTTTTAGCTGCATGGTTGCAACAATTATAGCCAGAGGCTGTTCAAGAAAATAGACGTGTATAAAACAAATGTGTGTAAATCTAAAGAGAACAACATGGCTGAAAAAAGTCTTTGTGCACCCAGTTGTTGGATTCTCATGAAACTTGCTTTGAGTCTTAGCTGAGACCTCAAAACAAATGTTAATATTTGTTTATATATTCATATTTGTTATGTTAATATTTGCTTCACAAATCAATATACAGTCTTACACACACACACACACACACAATATATTAAAACAGGAATTCTGGGCAGTTTTGACATGCTGGTTAGCGAGTTAAATTTGTAACCAGAAGGTTGCTGGTTCAATTCTGGTTGTCAACACCTTACCCCCAGTTTCTGTGCGTTCTCAGTTTGCAGTGTGTGTGTTCACAACTCACTACTCCAGTGTGTGTGCACTTTCTGGTTAAATGTAGGGACAAATTCTCAGTATGGGAGCACCATACTTGGCTAGCAGTGTTACTGCTGTGTTGTCTGTACTCTGAAGTGAACACAGATGCTTAAACGCAGGGAGAAACATTCATTAGCCTCAAATGTGGATACCTGCAGTTAGCCAAACAAAGTCAAGCCAACGCTCACATCCTGCCAGAATTCAAATGCGGCCCACATGCTTCTGTGAGCAAACATTAAGGCTGGGTACTAATGGGCATCAACCCAGCCATCACTATTACAAAGTCCATTAAGACTTTGGAGGGTGGAAATAAATAAACGCATCAAAACTTATTAATGTTTTATAAGTTGCGCTGAGGGAGAGGGGAGTTAAATCTGCAGGGAACAAAAAACAGACGCTTTATGTTCAGTCATAATCATATTTACTGTTTCTTAACTGTGCTATCCAAGTGAATGATTAGATAAAATAGCTCCTGTGCCCATTTCAGAGCTTCTTTTCAGGTGGTTTGGGGTTTTGCCACTAAAAAAGCTGATCATTATTCCCTGAAGGTATTTCTGAAATCATCTGTAGCCAATTTTGAGAATGCACCACTGACAACTTAAGACATTCATTATTGACTTTTAGTTTTTCTTTTTCTTCTGTTAAAGTTTATTTACTGTGCTGAAGTCCCTTTAGATTATATCCACATTTAGTAAAACGTGGCTGTTTTAACGCAAGGATGCAAACACAGCCTTTTATTGGCTAAAACAATGGAGTTTTATTCACAGGATTAGTTTAATGTCTTGCATAGAATCAACTTTCTGTCATGTTTAATTATATACTGCTTTAGCCCACCGCCTTTACAATGTTTACTGGCCTATGGTTGTATATTTTCATGCTATTGTTGTGAGTGTGTTATAGTGTCTGTTGTTTTTAGTCTATTGTTGTGAGTGTGTTATAGTGTCTATTGTTTTGGCTCTGTTGTTGTGAGTGTGTTATAGTGCATTTACCTACATTTGTATAAAACTAGTTTCCATGCTTTTATGTTTGCTTATGTGCAACTTCTTTGCTTACAGTCTAGGTTTACTTTGACTAAATGGACCAAGACATGGTGATTGTTTCCAAACACGCTTGCCATCATCCTGCCCACTTTCTGTCTCCTAATATCTGGGCAAACAGCCTGTTCCACCCACAGATTTGTGACATTGGCTGAGCCAATAGTTTACCACAAACTAAATTGCCACAATTTATAAGTTGCTTCAGATAATAACTTCTGCCAAATGCCTAAATGTATGTCTTTGCACTTTAAACTGGGACACTTCATGTCTCATTTTATTTTAGAATATATTTGAATGTTGTGTTTGTTTTAATGTTTATGCAGTTTCTGAGAGAAATTGGAGTTAGCATGATACACAGATAAATGTCCCTCAGCAGGAAGTTGTTTATAAGAATCTGTCTAGTAATCAGCCAGTTATCCAAGCATGATTTTGTTTTTCAGGATTTAGTGGATATGACTGAATTCAACAACATTTAGACCTTTTTTCAGACCAAACATATTGACCACAAATAAAAGTAAACTCGTTTCCATTCTCTGTGTTGCCTGTACAGCCACAGCAAAACGAAACAGGAGAAAATTAAAAGGAGAGAAAGAAAAGTAGAGGATGCAGGGTCTCAGGGCACAGGAGAAGCAGAATGTTATATACTTTAGTTTTTGGGTCTGATGAAAAACTCAGAATGAATAATTTCAAGTGCAGCCTCCTGCTTCCTCCAGGCCTGAATGTTAGATGGCGGGTTTGTCCAGCAGAGTGAGGTTGTTTTGTGGGGATTTCAAGCCTATAATGTCAACAGGAATCAGTCTTATGTAATTCATGCATCTGAGTGCCAGAGAAGGTGGGGAACTTTTGTGCCCTGATGCATTGTGGGAGATTCTTAGAGTTTGTTTGCATCAAGAACTGTTTTAGCACAACTCACTCTCTCTTTCTGTCTCTCTCTCTGTTTTTCTGCTCTCTAACCCTAAACTTTCACGCTGTAACCAGGACTGACTGGCTCTGCCTAAGGCCATTGACATTTGTGCAGTTTTTGTTACGTGATCATGTTATGTCAAAGCAAATTTGTTATGTCAAAGCAGATTTTTACAGATAAAAAATATATGTATATCTAATCTATATATATCTATATAAATCTAGACTAAAGAACCTTTCCTCTACCAAGAACCTTTTGTAAAAAGAAATGTTCTGCGGATGTTAAAGGTTCTTATGGAACCATACAGTCAAAAATGGTTCCTCTGTGGCATAAAGCCCCTTTTTAAGAGTGTTTGAGCACCTTAAACCATCTTAGATCTCTGCTGAACCATCTAATGCATTAATATTGTGTCTAAATCTTCTCTGCAAGACACCCAGCAGTAAATTAGATCTGTCATTCAGCATGTCTTCATATGAGATCACTGTCTTATCTATCATGGTGTTTGTTACTGGGTCACTGCATGTGTGATTTTCCTGCTCCCAGTATTGAGACTTTTGTAAAGCTGTTCACATGCGCCTGTTGCAGGTTGTACAATTATCGCATGTTTGAGCTCTATTAAACAGCCGGACGATAAGCGCAGTGTTTGTGTGCCAGAGCCACGATACAAGAAAACAGTGGATAGATTAGAATGTGACATTGTTTATTTATCCTTTAAAACAATAGCATGTCTAGTGAGGAGTTGGCAGACGTTCATTGTGGTGGGTTCAGATACACAAGTGCATGTAGGTTCGCTAGCAGAAATGAATCAGTGGTTATGAATCAGACGGATTCATTTTTACAGCTAGTTGCTGATGCTATTTTTACAGTAAAGCTCAGAGATCACACTTCAGTAACACATTTAGTTTTTTTTGTAAATGACTGGTCAATATAAAGTCATCAGCAGTGTCCTGTTGAGCCCAGCGTGTGTGTGATTCCATTCTTTGCTGAAAAAACGTCTTGCTGATCACGAGCTTCTGCTGAAGTAGTTTTGAGAGGGTTTAAAACAGAGCCAGTAAAAAAACAAGTTGGAATACGTAGCGGATTAAAGGTTATTTGAAATGAAATAATACAAAGGGAACTCTGAGAAAAGAGATTGATGTTTTTGCACATCCCACCCTCATGTTGTTCCAGACCCATATGCTGTATTGATTTATGTTATCTGTGATGTATCTATTAACGTTACATTTACATGCATTTGGCAGAACCTTAAAAGCAGCTAACAGTGAATACCAGGTATACATTTAATCAGTACCAGTGTTCCCTGGAAATCGAACCCACAACCTTTGCGCTGCTAACACTGTGCTCCACCAATTGAGCTACAGGAACATGGTACTCTTTTACATACAACGGTTCATAGTTCCAGCAGTTATGAGTTCCAAAACAGCACAAAAAGCACAAAGCACCATCATTAGTCCATATGATTTGCGTATATTACTCTAAATTCATTCAATAGACCACTGCAGACCCTCAGTGTCAACAAACATCAGTTCTCACAGGTCTCTTAAGCAGATTTCATTGACGTCTGATGCTTGCTGCCATGTTTGATTCAGTATGGACTGTCATGGTTTGAAAAAGAAGTCTGAAGGTTCGATGTGTAAATGATGGCAAAATGAGCATTTTAAGTAACGTGTAGTCTGCTGTCACAGTGCAAGATGGGCTTCATTCAGTCACTCAGTGACATAAAACCTCATCTCAACCTGCATTAGACTGAGCTTTAATATCACACCAGAGATGAGAGAAATAAAAGACATAAGGACAGCCTGAATCCTCTTGACATCTCAAGAGCAAATGTGATGACATCACATTCATATTATACAATAGATACTTTCAGATACTTGCAGCATTTGGCTTGTAAAATGTTGCAGCTTAACACTCAGGCAATCTTTCTGCTTTCTCTAATAAAACCAGAGTTTTATAAAAGTTAATGCTGGAATTAGTGTGCAAAACAGAACGTAGAATAAACAATTAGAATTTATATTAAATAAAATTTATATAAGTTTGTGACAGGATATGGAATGTGTATGAGTCTGAATTTAAGAGATATTTGTGTGCATATACAATTTCTGGAAGATGTTATATCTATCAACAGTATGTGGTGAAATCTCTCTCTCTCTCTCTCTCTCCAACAGGCCCCGCATCACCAAAGCACTTTTCCCCCTTTGGCACTTGTAGCTTTTCTTTGTTCTGCCGTTTTCTAATCTGAGAAGCTGAAAGTCGTTATCATGTTAATATAAGCTTGGCAAACACATTATCATGGCAGGACCATCTGACGGCACCTTGCCCACGTTCAGCAGCCCATCTGTGTGTGAGCATGAAGAGTGTGTTTGTGTGTCCCCAGACATCAGCTATCGGCGTCTCTTCACAGACTCGTAATGTGACTGTCTTCTAACATTGATTAGAGAGATGACAGCGCTTATCTCTTCCCTAACGTCACTGTTTACACACACCGAAACCAAACAGAACTGAACTTATCTTTTTACTCTTTTCTTCTGTCTATCTTTAGTCAGACTGAGACATGTATCGATCATTTCTCAGCATCTCGGCATCATTTCTGCCTTCATAATTTTTTGCGCTTTGCCTCCACATTGTGTTTTTCATTTCTTAGTCTCTGTTTTCACTCTCTCTTCTTTTATTTATGTTGCCTGTGTCTCTTTATTCAATGCAGCTGTCATTGGATAAGCATTTTGATGATGAAACTGTAGCGTTTTAAGCAGAAATTCAACCATGAATCTGTAGTCCTGATCTAAATATTATATGGGTCATATATAAGGCCGATGTGACATCATTTTAACACCCCAAAAACGGACTTTTACTTTAGAACGTGTTTGAGCATTTGCTGGACCAGTTTGTTGTATCTTCTTGTGGTTTTTATGAATGATACGTATGTTATCATTGCTGTCAGCTCAGAAGATTGACTTGATTTTGAATTTAATTGATTTTGCATTTGAATTAAAATACAGCTGTTTTAGATCAGTTTTCTGTTTATTTTATATAGTTACTCTGGTCTGTGAGTTTTGGTGGAAGTTAATGGCCGTTCACTCACCTGCTAGGACTAGAAAGTGTTCACTAATGTTGCTTTACTTTAGTCACTCTTTGAAGAACAGTAGCCAGTCAGTGAGCTTTGTGATCATGCAGCTAAAAGATTATCCTTATATTCATTAACAAATCTTATTCGCATCAGCGTTGCTCCAAAATTAAAAATATTCTTTGTTTATTGGGATGATAGCTGATGCCAGTCACAGCTATTCGTTTATTTTCTTTGTTGAATAGTCAAACAAATACATAATGTTTTGTTAAATAAAATAATTATTGTTTATAATATTATGTGTATGTGCAGAAAAACTATCAGATATTTATGACTCATGACAGACTATATCCTCAATGTGCTTAAAAAATGGATTAGAAGGCAACGGAATGAAGACAGAATCTTCAAAGAGAATTTTAAACATTCCGGGTGATTTTCCACACGATTCCTAGTGGGAAATGATTAGTGATTTTGAAATCCGGGTGTGGATTTAATAGGTAATAATATATAGAGTCTTAAAGAGGGTTTTATAGGGAGTCTGCTGAGCTGATCTATCCACAAGACTCGTCCATCACTACATAGACCGGCAGACAAGCAATTAACAATCACGCTGCGCTGGTCTATCTATGACAATTAGTGAGATAATGACAAGTGTGTGGTGACAACAGACACACAAACTCCAGGCAGAGGCTTCTACAGTAGCCTCTCTATTCACTGCGGCTGTGATGGAGTAAAATACATTCAGCTTATGCTCTAATTTCCCACTAAATGATGCAGTTTTAAGGATGTGCAGTCAAGAACATTTTAAGTAATTTTTACTTTAGAACGTGTGGTCACGAACATTCAAAGGTTTTTACTTAACAATGTGCAGTGAACAACATTCACAAGGACAGTCACTGTGCAGCTGAAACACTTTTGCTCTTTGTTCTTATGGGACACTGTGGCATCTCTTCCATCATTGATTGCCAGAGAGGTAAGCTGAAGTGGAAGATATTGGGTAGTTGTCCGGTAGCTTCCACTGTGAGGTATTCTGGGGGATTTTTAGATTAAGCTTAAGTGCCTCATTTGATGTCTCAATTCCTCTCAAAACAGCACTGTGTAGTATCGGAGCATTTTTTACCTGTTTTAAAGCAAACATTATGATCTGTAATTAGTTTGAAAGCCATATTTTTCATTATAAGAAGTGCGATGTGTGTGTGTGTGTGTGTGTGTGTGTGTGTGTGTGTGTGTGTGTGTGTGTGTGTGTGTGTGTGTGTATATATATATATATATATATATATATATCTCAGCCAGTATATCTGCTTACCAGAAAAGGAAAACTGACAGATATTAGGAAGAGGTAAAACGTCAATAACTCATTTTTAATGTAACACTTCTGGGACAAGATGTTCATATTTTTCAAGGCTGCTTTCCAGTCTGTTGTAATTCAGAGCGTCCAACCTGAAATAGCTTTTCTGTGCATAATTGCAGGTGCTGGGCATTATGTTTTAATGAAGGACACAGGACAGGGTGGGTCAAATGAATAACTCACACTGACAAAGTCAGAAAGGACTTAAGTTAGAGGCTCTCATTCCATCCTGGGCTGTGTGTCGCTGGTCTGTGCTGGGTTTTAGTATGAAGAAAGGATGAGGAAGAATAAGAGTCGTTGAAGGATGTGTAGGGTGTGGATAATAGAGAATAATTCAGTGAATTAGCTTTTTCTCAGTCTCTTTTGAGTCCCCCCTCCCCACATGTACTTTCCTTTCAACCTTATTCTCTTTTGAACAGAAAAAAATGTGTTTTGCTTCTATTCATCCGTGGAGGTAAATGGGACTTAAGTCATAAATTAACTTGCTTTACAACCTTTAGAAAATTACAGCCAACATACAGGCAAAAAAACATATCACAGCCATTATGAATTACTGGAACCTTCATGGAAAACAAAAGGCAGACAGCATTCGACTATTCACAAACGACTAGTCTAGCCAGATTTTTTTTGTCATTATGTTTTAAAGCTGTTGTTTGGGTGCTGTTCATGAATACATTTTGTATTGTTGAGAACGATATTGTTTATACAATCAGTAACAAAAGAAATAGAGCCATACAGCATTTTTTCAAATGATCACAATAAAATAGTGTTTAGCACTTCCTGTCTTTGACCTTTTGTTTTGTCTTTATAAATGATAGATACACGAGAGAAGACACATTCGTAGGATCATCTTTATATCAGTCTGTTACATTGTTCCAAAAAACTTTTTTGCGTGCCACTGAGGCAAAGACTGTTCCAATAGATTTGATTTTAAACTTTATGGTGCTTCCTACTTTTACCTCAATTAAATCTGAATGCATAATCATACTGTATGTGTCTTTTGAGGTGAAGAGCAATCCCACAAAGCATTGCATCGTTGAAACAATTCAACGCTTATATACTTGGTCTTTTCATGGCTGTGTAGGTGTATTTGTATTTGTGTATTTGATAAGTAAACCACGTGATCATCATGTCTCAAATGATTTTTCTATTGAGCATTAGTGAACATTTTCGCTTGATGGTCTGAATGGCACTTAGACACACATAATGATTACAAGCCTAAAATCTGCTCATTTTGTGAATGAATTTGTTTATTTTAGGCACTGAAATGCTAATTATAGGCTTCTGTGCATACAAATGAGGGATCATTTTCCTTCTTTCAGAACAGGGAACTAAAAGACTTTGTTGATGCCAATTCCAACAGGATTATGGGATGTGGTAGGGGTTGATGTTTTTGGTCTGGTAATCTTTAAAGCCTCAGTGGCCATGTTACCTT
>JAZGTK010015035.1:0-13422 GCA_036877625.1 Ambastaia sidthimunki
GCTCTAGAATGTTCTAGATCTAATATGAAATGTAGAAATCAGTCAGCAAAAGGTACCTTCATTCTCTCTAGTTTTTCATCTTATGCAGTGTTGCGGTATGATGGATTTCAAGAGAGAAAACCAATGTTAGAATGTAATAATGGGAATTTAAACAACATTTTTAACATTACTGTATAAAAGCAGAGTATAACAGAAACGGTAGTGAGTGATGTTAAAATCACAGTTGTTCGGCATCACTACATGGCTGTGTGCATTATGAAGCTGTCAGTTATCTGGCATTGTTATTGGTCTTTAGTGGCCTAAGCTTACATGGATCAGAGAATAATCACTGCAGATTCTTTGCAACTACATATCAGCAACAGAACGTGGCACAAAATGCTGTTATCACATGAGACAACTGCGATGATCTTAGATTAAAAAATAATTTTATTTGCAAAAAGCCAATTTGTATTTTTTTTTATTTATTTGATTATAAAGCATTGTGCCATTTAATTATATCTTATTACTGTTTTTTAACTATTTATTATTATTTCATTATTTTATGATTTTTTTATTGCTATTACAATATATTATTTACGTGACAGTTAAGCACATTTCTCACTTAATTTCTCATGACTATAATAAAATATTAATATAATAATACTATAATAAAAATATATTAAAAATAAAAAATAATAAAAAACATATATTTTATCCTTGCTCTGCATACAGTACATTCAAATATTTACACCAATTAATGTGGAATAAAACTGTAAATCCATAACGCAAACAGACATTTACTATTCTACTGTTCATCAACATCTATTTGGTGTACATAATATTAACTGGCAGATGCAGTAAGTTGTAGAGCATTAAATATACATATGCGATTTATCAGTACATACCTGGAAATTGCACCCATGGCTGTGCCATTATAAGTGCATGTGTGCTAACTGTAGGAACCTCATGTCGCAGAAACCTTGTGCTAATAAGAAAAGGTCTAAAGATCTAAAAATGAAAATACTCATAACAGTCTATAAGGACTGTGCAAATGTCTGACTCTATTATTCAGATATGGGAAGAACTAAATATGCACATGCATGTCCTTAAAGCACAAAGCACCTATCAAACAAATAGGTATGAAAGTATGCAGTGGGTCCATGCTATTCCCCAGTATGTTAAGAGCCACTGCTTAGCATCCACTAATCTTTCATTGCATTACCCTGATTAATCACAGTTAATGAGTCGATTTGAACCACCAACTTCCTAATAGTCACATCAGTGCACTGGCTCAAGAAACCACATGACACAAGAGCGGGGAGGCAGGAAAGAGAAGATACGTCTCAGACTGCTAATCTGCTATACAGGGATAACTAGATTTTGTTAGCTGAAGACACTAAACCCACAAAGGTCCAAGGTCCTCAAAGGTCAAATCTTTGATTAACAAAAGTAAATGCTTGAGGAAGTTCTGAAAAATTCAAATCATGCCTATATAGGTTATATATAATCAGGTTATATATTATGATTGTTTTGTGATATGAGTGTTTTTGAAGTAAAATAGTTCTATTTTTTAACTTATTTATCTAAGTTCCCTCTGCAGTCCTCCCAACCTATTTATTATTGAAAGTGAGGTGCAATAGGTCATGCATAAACCATCACTGTTATAATATCACAACCATGAGCATATTAAGATACCATTACCCACACATACATGTAACTGGTCTTACTTGCACCTGTTCTGAGTGGGACTCAAACATGTATTTAGTCCCGCATGGGAGTCAGGCGCTCTAACAAGGATGCTGAAATGCCATGACTGCTAGTGTCTGTGGCTAGAGCACCTCTCGAGAGGTTGAGACGTGAGGTTTACACACTGCACAGCTTTAACATAGAAATCTTAAAGGTACAATACACAAAACAGGAATCTTTAAGAATCATGAATTAACTGTTTTTGGTATAACAAACCTTGATGCAAATAGCAAATAGAAAAATTTAACATCTCTTGAGTCTTCAACATTATTAGTTTTTCAGAATCTGCTGCAGAAATTATTCAAAGCAACTTAACCTACTTGTCAGTGGCATTCTCTTGAATTGAGGTCTTAAGATCACAGTTCAATGTTGCATCTCAATTCTCAAACATGTCTCTGTTTTGAATTGCCCCTGTTTTTTCATTCCTTTATTAATTTCTCTCTTTTAATCTCTTTGAAACATGAACTCTCTGTTTTACTCTATTCTCTTTTTGCTCTTTTATTCTTGTGGTCCCCGCAGGTCTCTCTCTGCAGCGGTCTTTGTGTGATTTTCCATCGTTCTCTGAGTGGGAGTCTGCACACAGACAGGACTCTCACTTGAGTGAGATACAAAAGATTTTCTTTGGCAGACGGAGGGAAAAGCCTCTTGAGAAGCCCCAGACGGGGGCTACAGCTGCGCGGGGACCGTGTGGGGTTGTGCTGCTATGGTAGCAGTAAAAGGGTTTCGTGTCTGCGCTTCTATATTACATCCACCATATGTGATTTGTTACAGGGTATCATTCTACTGCTTTGTAAGCACTCAAATGTACCTGTTGTAAACAGTCAATCAATGTCATGGAGTTTCAAAAGTTGTCTGCACTGAAGACCTGGATCTGGATCAGTCTCTTTTTGAAAATGCTTTGTTTGTTTGCAGCCTGCATAAGAAACATTTCAAAAACTAAAATGCATGCAAACGTTTGCAATATGCTCATCTTTGGAATGAAAGTACCACCTTTGCCATTATTGTACATGGATTTAAAATTCTGTTTAAAGCAAGTTGTGCTATCAGCAGTGGGTCCTGACCAAAGAGAAACGCTCCTTTTAACTCCTCACTACACACACCTTGTGTTTAAATGTAAAACTGTGCATTAAAAAATTCCCCTGTTCCTGGATGATAACTAAGCAAGAAGGGGGAGAAACAGGGGAGAACAATTTGAGGTATGCAAATCAGTTAGGTTAATAAGAATGTGATTAATGTATCCAGTCATATACTTTAGCTAAAAAATAAAAAAGACGTGCATGTGGTGTTGTCTGGACACAGAGTATCTGTTTGTCAGTTGGTGGGTCAGAACCTAAAAGCGGCAGTTTGTCTGTTCTGACAGGCTCAGAGACAATGAGGGAAAACAATGTTTAATGTTACTATTACAATGAAACAGATCTATCAACCTGGAAAAAAGGAGGAGAAAATGTGTCTCATATCTTTTTCAATTAAATCTTTTGACATTAAATTCTGTTCTTTTTGCTCCTAATTCCCTTTAGAAGCAAGCCAGTTTAAACAGATGCTACAATGGACAAGTTGGGTGTCATGCTTTCAACCTCGAAAGCCAGGAACAAAACTGTGTTAAGTAAAATACCTTTACACGCTGAGCATAGTTACATTTACACATCTGTCAAATGTTTTATCCGAAGCAACTCACAGTGCAATTAGGTACAGTTTTATCAGTCCATGTGTTCCATGGTAAATGAAGTCCACAAACAATGACATCCACGAAATTCTTATCTGATTTGCACTGGCTATGACCTTAGTTCTGTTGTCACTGGCACTAAAATCTTATTGGCATATTTATGCTCTTAATGATATTTCTCATATTCAGCAGACTAATTCAGTATTTGGCCAATGTTTGTTTCTATGTATTAAGCCAGGCTGAGACTACAGAATTCTTGGGCCAGTTTTACCCCAATACACCCCTCCCGGAAATCTTCGAAAAAATCGTGTCTAGGACCTTGATCAAGTCCAATGTTCAGCCCAGATTATCAGAGTATTTTATCTACCTGTGTGAGGCATTTACAGATTAAATTGTGGCTACAACAATCAGAAAAATCTGAATGTTTGATTTTTATATTTAGAATTTTAAATCAGGATGATTGCGTCAATCAACAGTCAATGAGAGATGGAGGTGAATGACAGACCTTTTGAAACAATGATCGTGAAGCAAACTGATTTACGCATGGAGGAAAGAGTTGTTAAAGTGTGTATAAGAAAACACATATGTTTTCTTCAAAGCCATTTTCTTCAAAGACAAGAATGAGCTGAGATGAAATCGCCTCGGTATTAAACTTTAATTTTATTAATAATAGATTTACAATCTCTATTTTGTTTACATCCACATCTCGTGAGATCACGCCCCTCTGGCACAATAATCTTAATAATATCTTGTAATGTGTTATGTGCCACAATTTAAAATCTTATAGTGTGAGCATGTGTAAGATTTTAGAGAAGAAAGATTCTCCTTATGTGTGTGCTACAACCAGATTTCATAATCGATCAGGATTTTTAAAAATCCTGTAGTCTGAGCCTGGATTTAGACTCACTTTTCCTATTTATCTTATGTCTTGTTAATCATGCTGCACATTGATTGGCCTATACAGTTTAAGGCAATATTAATACATTTCCATGTTTGATTTTAAAGGATATTTTGTAAAATAATTTTGGTGTTGTGTCAGAGGTCACCACCTGTTACAGTTGGGTGTAGAAACAAAACTCTTATGTTGTACCACTTGTCACACATATCTTTAATCTTTTTATTCTACTTGAAAGACATGTCAGAACGAATAACTAATCCTGACAAAGGCGACTCATCCTCATGATCAATGGCTGCATCTGCCGTTAACATGCACTACAGAGGAGGAAGGTCACAGATCATTTTTTTACACAGATTCCTGCATACATCCTCACCCTTGTTGTGCATTACGAGCAATGGATGTGTAGAAGCTGATTGCATTGTTGTGGGGGTGGGGCGTTGATATTGGGGGTGGATAATACAGACACGGGGGATGAAATGGAAGAGCATCGGGTAAATCTCTTAGGGTGGAGGTCAGATGTTTCTGTGACAATAGTTGGTGAAACGAGGTGTAGAATTATGGTTTATGTATAAATAAATTCAATAGTTTCTAAATGCTCAAATTTTCATTCTATTCTACTTTAAACCAAAACAAAAATAGAAATACAGTCATATAAATTGCTTACCTTGATGGGTTAGTGGTAAAAATATTCTACCATGCAAGGTGTACCTTTTGATGTATCTGATTTGGTTATACCATGTCAGGTTGTCTACTTTGAAAACCAATGAACAAAGTGGAGGCAGACAACTATTTCCTGTTACGACTGACAAGATTCCACATGAACGTATTGCAGTGCTAGGATGCAATAAGCCAATAAGTCTGCATGGCTGTCCTTTGTTGGAAGCAATTTAAACAGCAGTCACAACAGTAAATTCAACAGGCGCATGATGTGATGACACATGAATTATTAAAGAAAACAAACACTCCATTTGACCTGTTTTCAGCCCAGAGCCTCAAGACAGACCCTGTGTCAGCAAATCTGACAATACACACTTCATAAAAAAGCTTTAATGAAAGAACAATGAATGGAAAGTAAAGGATGTCTGGTTGGATAATTTCCACAATTTGTGTTTTACTTGTTTATGCTTCAAAAACTTAAATCAGATGCTAAGGAAAAATTAAATTAGTTGTCACACAGGGAAGTTGTCACAAGAGCTATGTCCCATTTCTGTTTGAGTGAGAAACCTATTGCACAAATATGTATTTTCTTTAACAGCGATTAAATTGGTCAGAAACATTTAGTTTAAAGCCTTTTTAATCTGGATAGTTTTGAACTCTGTCTTCCAAATTAAAATTCCATTATCATAATATTGAGTCCAATATCCAGTATCACAAAGGCATTTCTCATAAATGTCAGATCAAAAACGTTTGTCACATTTATATCAGGGCAAGTTGTTTCATATGTTTTAATTATTGTAATTTTATACAATTCATCAATAAACATTTCTGTTGACCCAAACAATTGTTTGATATTTTTGAATGATACCTTTTGTATGGTGTTTTATGAAATGTTTTGTGCTTCTTTGTATTTTAACTCCTTTAAATAGACTGAAAACCCACTATTCAGGAATGTTGTAACAAAAAGTCAAAATGCATTCAATGAAGTGTTTTCTGTTGCAATGACAGTCAAAATGTTCAACAGCTTTTTGTTACAAACACTTTTTTCCTTTTACAAATAATGCTATTGTTGACAACCTACCCCTACTGAATAGGTCTTATATTGAATAATATAAAAACGCCATAAAACGTGTTGTAAAGAATGTATCAGTTTCTTATTCTAAGTGGTTACAATTGTAAATGCACAAACACCCAAATATCATATCAAAACATGTAAGCTGTTATTGGAAAGTTCATTGGGCTCATTTGTTTGGTATTAGCATCACTGCTTTTGACCTCGTGTCCCGCTATGTCACTATAAGTAAACGTTACTTACAGCAGTTCTCCTCGTCGCTATTGTCAGAACAATCATCGTCATCATCGCATCTCCATATGGTGGGAATACATCTCTTATTGTTGCATTGAAACTGTCCATCCTCGCACTCCGTGTCAGTGCCAGTTTCAGTACCTGAGTATGACAGTGAAGTAAATTACAGCCGTGTATTTTGCAATCCGCCACTCAGTCAACGCCAGACAAGCAATCATCATATCAAAGGACCGCAATACATTTTTCTACTGCACGAACAACTGAATGAACACAGAACCGTTTTTGCCATTGAACAGCAAATTTATGACAAGCGCATCCGTGACGCGACCAAAAAAAACAATTAGCAAATGAATACTAAAACAATATATATCACTTTTACGAAAATGTAGGCTATTTCAGTGCTACTGTGATTTTTTTAAATAAATAAATAAACATTAAAAGAACGATAATGTTACTGTTGATGTTAGTGATGCTTATGCTCACGAAACAATAACGTTAGACCTCCTCTTATGTTGCCAAATCATCATTTAATGTCTTAGTCGTGTTGCAGACGACCGCTATTTTAATTGGTGTGGTTTTTACAAGCTGAAATGCGAAAACACTGGAGTGTAGTAAGCCCGCAGGATCATGAGTGTTTAGTCTACAAACGTGCAACCACGACAAACCAACACAGCATCAATCATTCAGTCCATTTAAGAGATGCTCCCGATCATTTCATCTAAAAAGGAACATAACAAACCTTTTGCTGAGTATAATTCCGACACTAAGCAATGAAAAAATAATAATTTTCCAATTTCCGTCCACATTTCTGAAACGGTTTGGAGTGTTCATCCACAAACAAAAGCGTGTCCGGATGGCGTCGGCGCTCCTTTACTGAATCTCCAATAGATTCACAGGCAGTTTGAATCAATGACGACATCAAACGTAAAGGGGAGTATTGCTAGTATAAATAGTTATTGCACTAAAGAGACAGCGTGCTGTCAAGCACCACCTACTAGACACTGAATTATGACTGAGTTAGGACAGTACATTGAAATACTGCATTATATATATATTATATACGATTTCTTTTAGCATATAACCCATTTACAACCACCCAACACATTACAACACATTTTTATATAGATCCCCTATTTGTGATCATTCTGAGTTAGTTTTTGTTTTTATGATTTTGTTTGTCTATTTTAATTAAATAAGGTCAGGTCAAGCTGGTTCTCAATCTAGACTTTTGATTTTTGAATTTCCATTTATTATTTATTTATCGATTTACAGTGCATTCAATGTATACATTACATTAGCATAAGTGTTACCTGGAAGTAAAAAAAATCCAAAACAGACATTGGGCATATATAAACTCATAACACTGAAACAGCAGTCCTCTTGCAAGTTGTGTGTATTCCCAGAAATGATTTACCCTAAAGCAATTTAGAAAAATGAAGATGAAAAAAAGAAGACGATCAATTGTTAAACTGCGTTAATTATAACCCTTATTAAGATAATGGGGTTAAGTGACCTTGTAAAAGATTTACAGTAATATGCACTGCATCACCAGCACAGTGCCAACATGAACAGTTATGTCAGTCAAAACTAGGCCAAAACTATCTTGACAGGATAATCAGCTGGGGCAGAACCTCCCTTCCCCAACCGCTTAACCATGTATTCAGCCACCCACAACAAAGAGAAACATTTACAGGGCCAAAGACTCTATTGTCATGATTTCGCATATGCCCTGATTATAAACTGGCAGCAGGTGGCTCCCAATCCACTTTTAGCAAATTCGCAAAATTACCCCTGGGAAAAACTGTAGTTCAACAACAGTTTAAAGTGTACAACATGTTTGCTCAAAAACGAAAATTAATTAGCATTTTAAAACAATTAAGAGAACAAAAATGCAGGTTTCAGGAGAAATTATATCAGTTAGTATATATGCTAGATTCCTTTGCTCAAAGACTCATTTAGCAGTAGTTCCCACTAAATGTGCATCAAAGGGGTCTCAGGAGTCAGATAATCTTCAGGGACAGAAAATGATTTAGCTTATAATTATTCAAATCCACATGGACAACCATCTACAGCTATTGCACAATTTAAAGAAAAGCAGCCAAAAGATTTAAAAACGAATATATGTTACAAAATATGTATGTTAATATGTTACAAAATATGTTACAAAATACATATTAAAATTACAGAAATAATCTTTTTGCAGCAACCACGGGTTAAGTGCAGTAAGCTATTCAATGTTGTTGGCCAAGATAATTAACCACTAACCTACCACAATACCCAGCCTTTGCCAATAGGGTTGCAAACAAATTCACATAAGTTTGTAATGTTTAAACAAAATCAACCTCTTGATTATTATAGCAATGTTATAATTTAGGTGCCCTCAAGCATTTTTATGTGATTTTTGTAAACATTAAACAAAAAGTTTCCTTTTTTACATTTCACAATTAATATTTACTTTTTGATCGAATATTTTAAAATGTTAGTTACAGGTAATTTTTTTTATACCTAACATTTATGATGGGTTGTCATAAAAATAAACAAACAAATAAATTGAAGTGGGCTTAAAAATCTGTACATTGTACTAAAATGTTGATGAAAATAGTCAAAGGTGTTTGTTTTAGTCAAATATGGCAGAAATAGCCTATTTAGGCAAAAACTGCACATTTTCCCCAAAATACATTTGGGGAAATCCCATCTTGTCTGGGACGTACAGGCACACGCACTAAAACCGTGAGAAAGTCTGTCCTGTCACCTTATTTGACATCGCGTGAAGTTTTCTTTTTTTCCAGATAATTTGACAATTTCAAAGGGGTGGGCAGTCCTCTACTATTTATTGTTACAATTAATTACTAACATTAAAGTTTACCTAAATCTGACAAATTTGAAATCTCACGATTTGAAAAGCGTTCGTTCGTTTTTGATCATGGCGAACATCCCACCAAACCATCGTATAACCGCAGATAAAGCCGCGCGTAGTCCGAAGTGTGCCAGATGTCGGAACCATGGCTTCATAATCCCTGTAAAGGGCCATTCGGGCAAATGCCAGTTCAAATCGTGCGTGTGCGGCAAATGCTCTCTCGTGGCCGAGCGGACGAAAATCCTGTCGGTTCAAAAGCGGATCAAAAATGGAAATGAAAACGAATTGCCGAGTGGCGATCGTCCAGGACATTCGACTCAATCTGGCGGGAAAAGAGTCGCTGTGGCTAATAGTACTAGCGGCTTGAACGATGAAAGAAAGAGTGCTACCATCGCGCCTGGTGGTCGAGATGACGCCGGCAATAAAACGTGTAATGAACTCCACGTGCCTGTAATAGGCCCAGGAAAAACTACGAGCGCAACCGCGGTTCATTGTGAACTAAAGACATCGACTGGAGAGAGCGCTTCGTACTGCGCACCCGGAGGTTTGTAAAATTAGTTGGTAGTATACTTTAAAATAAGGCATAATGGATATATGGTTTACGCATAGTTAATGTGACGAATTAAAATGTAATAACATCAATTTATTATACACAAAGTATTATACACTTTGAATGTTATGGTGGTATCGCTTCTTTGTTTTCCTCACAATGTAAGTCGCTTTAATTATATAATGCAAAATATTTGTTTATGTTAATAATGAAAGGTTATGCAGTGTTACAGAACATAATGTGATAATAATATATAGTATACAAATTACAAATACTTATACTTTTTCAGATCCACCAGCTTTGCCTGGAGAGCATGTAATTACAGAAGCAATTCCAAGGCACGTCTTTCCTGGGGAGATGTTTGCAATGCCGCTTCACTTGTACCCGCATTACCCAGACAGGTACATGTACCCAGCAGTGCTGCTGACCCTGAGACCACCCACACCAGGACCCTTCACAGAACCCTTCGGTTTTTTTCCCTCACCACCAAGTGCCCAGTCTTATCCATTGGAGACTCATGAATCTCAGGTAAGCTTCACAGACATTATTGATCCACATTGGCACCCACATAATTAGCTAGAACTGTTATGTTATTATTGGGACAAATGCAACATATTAAGTCCAGGTCACCTCTGAAAGTCAGACCTACTATATGTAATTCTCTTACTTAGCTTTTTAAACAGCTTAAATTCCCACAAACATTATACTTTATAAACTTTCCCAAATTAAACAGCCTGCACAGCTGTAGGCTACTATCAGGCAGGGGGTTGAGCTTACTATTTTTTAAAAATTAATTAATTAACTTTAGGGAAGTGTAAATCAACAGAAAACCATTTTTTTAAACATCCTTTTAACATTTAGGTCAATGCTAACCTTCTGTTAAAGTTGTATCTTTTGTGTTTTTTTTTGTCAGTTCCATATACCATATTACAGTCTGTACCCCACATATCCAGTCCTAAGAGAAGAGCATGAGCCAAGACCTCATCACCAGCTGCAGCCACACATGGATGGACAGCAGGGAACATCTACCCTGCTTTCTCAGGCTGGACGTATGTCAGGTATTAAATAGAAACATTACTTACACTGTTGATTTAACTGATGATAAGGAGAAGATTTGATAATTAATGCATGGTCTAAGTTAAATTATTCCAGTACTCTGTGATATTGGATGTAATTACATATTAAACTATAGCTTCAATACTTTCAACATAATATTTAATTAGATCTTTTAATATGATTTACAAATTTAGTTTGTGACAACGCAATATATTATTTTTAAATGTTTCGACAGAACAGTTGAATAACTGACTTCTATTTCTTTCATGTAATTTATAATTGTCCATTCTGTTTGCAACACAGAAAGTCATGTTTGTGGTAACCAGGAACTAGATGTTGTAGCTGTTGATGATCTTTCATCAAAGAACACACAGTGAGCAAACAAGATCTTCAGCTTCTCTTAAACTGATGACACAGCATGTATAAGACATGCAAAAACTCATGGGAGAGTTATCCATGTTCTTTCAAATAGCAGCTGTGCAGTGTTCTACAGGATTCTTAACAGTTATGTTGTACCCATGGATTTTTATTTCAGATTTAAAACAATGTTTTTTGTTTTCTGTAAATGCAACTGTTTTAAAACTACTAATTAGCACTGAATCAATAGTGATATCAGTTCTCTATCATTTTAGCAGATTACATTGAACGTTATTCAAAGTTATGCTTGTTTCATGTTGCATTTAGTTCAGGTTTTTTGAAAGTGGCATATGTAATGCCAGGTCTTGATTTCAGTGTTCCATTTCTAGTCCGATAATTTTGTCTTTCTGTATCTTTAATTAAAGCTACTCTCAATTCTGCTCGTCCCCATTTATCTCAGTATTGTCTGTTAACACTTTTGCCCTTTGTAACCCAGATTCCCATTAGTATTGTCCTGTTTGCACTCTGGAAAAATGAAATTAAAATTCCCAAAAAGAACAGCATGCTTCATTTGGTCATCTGAACTCAGATGGCATATGAACTACACTGTCAGAATCCTCCAAACAGGGCCAGTGGGCAGATAAACTAATTACAATCTCATGAATATTAATGTCCTCCTCTGGCACAGAGGAATTATGAATTTAAAACTCAGATACAGTGTGCCAAATTCAAATCTGTGTACAAACGAAAGCAGATAAGCATTACATTTATTCCCACTGCAAATGCAAACTTGTATTTTTATTTGTATTATTAACATTAGAGTGCAATAAGTAAAAACCCAAATATTTGTGCTTGGTCAACATTGAGATGTCCTTTAAAATCTAAAGGTTTCGGCCCCAGGATAAAAAAAACATGGTGCCATGACATCACAGAGACCAAGCAATAAGAAAGAGGAGATAAAAAAAGAAGTCTTTTTAATGGCACAATCCATTTCAGTCAGCAGTATTGATGAGATGATACAGCTCATTTGCGTGACTTCATTTTCTTCCGCGCCTCTTTTCCTGGCCGTTTCTGTGCACATAAGATTGAAGATGAATGTGGGGAAAGGTTTCTGAATGAGTCAGAGTAAAAGAGAGAAAAAATACATACATTTGTCTTTCCTCCTTTGCCAAATTTTCTGCTTCCTTTCCCATGAGCCACTTTGCTTCTGAATCCTGATACGTCGTCGTGACCGTCTTTGGTGTTCCATTTGCTGCCCTTCTTTTTGCCACCAAAGCCAAACTTCTTATCCTTGTATTTCCTCTTTGCATTAGGACTGAAGACAGAGCAATACAATTTAGAGTACAAGAACTTACCTGAACATTAAATATTTAAACAATATTTCAACACTGATTGTTAAGAAATGTTAATGTTATGCTTTTAGTCTTTACAGCATAAAACTGATTTAATCTGTAATTTGATTTTAATTTGATTTTAACTGTAATTAATCACTTCATTTGAGTCGTATTATTCTGGCACAAAACAATGAAGGAAACTGAGTAAATGTATTTGACAAAAATATATTTACCAATTAGCTGAATCAATTATGATATCAGTTCATTTTATCTATCGCTATCATTTTAACAAATCAGATTGAATAACGCTCAAAGTTATGCTTGTTTGTTTCATGTTGCATTTAGTTCAGGTTTTTTGTTTCATGTAATGCCAGAAATGTATCTGACGAAAATAAATTGACAAAATAAAAAGACAGGTCCCCTCAATCCCCAATAATACCTTATGTCACTCCACACACACACACACACACACATATACACACACAATACGCTCAATAAGTATTGGGATAGTAAAGGAAAAATTGCTGTTTGCTGGGAAGCCAAGAAATCATTTATGGTTAAAAGATAAATATGAGGCAAATGTATAGAAGCCCTTCCCATTTCATGCTGTCAGCAATGGCTCTCCATGAAAGAGAAATGTCACAAAATCTGAGAAAGGAAATCATTTCTTTACACAAAAAAGGTGAGGGCTACAAGAAGATCAGCAAAGCTTTACATATCAGTCAAAATACTGTAGCAAAAGTGATCCAAAAATTTAAGAAAGATGGAAGTGCAACCATCTTACAGAGACGTCCAGGCCGTCCACAGAAGTTAACATCTCGACAGGAGCGTCTTCTGATGAGAAGGGTTGAAGAAAATCGCCATACAAGTTCACTGCAGTTAGCTAAAGCAGTAGAAAGCCAAACTGGAGTGACCGCTTCCCGTGACACCATACGGCGCACACTGCAGAGGAATGGCATGCATGGGTATCGTCCATGAAGGAAGCCTCTCCTAAAGCCCATGCACAAAAAAGCACGCCT
>JAZGTK010015036.1:0-13422 GCA_036877625.1 Ambastaia sidthimunki
ATATATGTGTGACCTCTCCCCTCACCCAGGCCTCTCCCCTGCCATAATCATTAAAGAACAAAAGGTTTTTAAATACTAGCCTGCAGTAGGTGACTTTTAGAAACTGCAACACAATCACCTCAAAGGATCAGCCCTTTATGTCACAGCCCAGGTGTAGTTCTGTGGAAGAGGCTGTGCCACAAACAGTAAGCAAATAGATGCAAAGGGATACTAAAACCATTCCTGTAAATATTTCACCAGCCTCCCAGGGTTCAGAGACTGAGGCTCAGCAGCGGTAATGGTATGCTGTGGAAGGAGACCGCTGGCAGAAGTAGAGCAGAATAATGAAAACAGATTGGGTACCAGGATCAATTCCCAGTTGGCTCCACATCAGCTGTGGCAATTATTCATGTCACCGACAAAAAAATAACGACAAGTTAAAAATAAAGTCACGACAGGAAGCCGAGGATCACTTTAATTACAAACAACATGCCTCCACTTATATATCACTGAACAGAGAGATAAAGTCCTTTCCCAAACAAGGCCCAGAGAGCGTGTCAACCCATCTCCAAAAAGCTGGCTTGGGTCTGTGTGATGGGCCATTAGTCGTTGGGGTATTACAGGGTTAATAAGGAAGGTGCTTTAGATTACAGACCCACTCTGTATTTAGTTCAAATCGATTTGGTTGTTTAGCGTGATAACCTCTTGAGTTAAGAACAGCCCTGATGTGTTATCCAGAGCTTAGAGCCTGTATTTATACAAACCTAAAAATAAGAGCATTAAAGCAGTTTAACCGCTCTTTATGTCTATAAATAAATTCATTTGATTATGAAAGGGAAAAATATTCATTATAAAATAGGACCCTCTGTAGTTTCCCGAATGAAAATGTTACTGCCCAGATTTCTCTTTCAGAATTTGAACTTTATTTGGACTTTTATTTGTGTGTATAAAATTTGATATGAGTCTCAGGAAAAATGTCAGTAGAAGATTCATTTGCTTTCTATTTGATATAAAAGATATCTTGTTCAACCTCTTCAGGTTTGACAAAGAATTTGAGCACCAGTGGTTAACACTGCACCTCATTCTAGTTGGAACCAGTCTGCCAAAAATCAATCTCTCTGCCCGTACGGCTGCCCATCTGTCTGAGGAAGTGGCTGATTTATGAGGCTGGCCATATCAGTCATTATTATATATGAAATAACAGTATTTTCACATAATACATTCACCTTATTTCTGCCATAAGCTGCTTCATCACATGTGCAGGGGTTAGACATCTATAAAGGGTGAGCCTGGTAAAATACAGTTGTTCCGAATGTATAACACCTCAAGTCATTATTGTTTACTCATCCAGACACACAGCAGAAACACCATAAGCAACACCATGAGGTGTCATGGAAGCTGACATGATTTTACTGTGAAATTGCTTAAATATCAGGTTGTTTTTCATCAAACTCGGCCACTCAATGGTACTTTGAGCACTGAGACAGGTTTCAGGTTGACCTGCTGTCACCAAATTTTTCACAAAATCTGTCTGTAGGAACTGAAATGCATGTGATGAAGGAATTACACATTTAATAGCATGAGTCAAACTGTCTGATCATCCAAAAGTTGGATATTTTCAACTTATCTTACCAAAACACAAACTGCACAAAATATCTGGAACGTGTCTATGTCCCATTACTTAATATGATCCTTATTTATTATTCCATGATTTGTGTCCTTAACCCAGAGCTACACCGGGAACACTCCCAAAGACAAGCAAGTTTTAAAGCTGTAAATCATAAACCCTGTCAAAATAAACAGATCTGCCTCTGGCTATTTCTTGATGTGATAGAAATTAAGCAGCGCCCGAAATAATAATATATTTCTGAGATGAGATCTGACTAATATGATTAATACCTGTATTGGAATAAATCTATCAAAAACAAGTGCAGCATTAAACTGAACATAGCAAAGCTTTCTATGTGGATCTCAAGAAAATGTGCCAAGAATATGACTGGGTCACATTTGCAAAATAAAAAAAAAAACAGAAAAAAAGTCTGTTAGTTTAGTGTTAATTGTGAGTCTTTTCACTTTCACCGAAGTGGTTCATTGTTTTTCATTCCATAAGGCAAAAGGCAAGAGCACAAAACACACAAACAGACAAACTACAACCCTAGTGGACAGTGAATTACAGGTAGGTAGGAGGGAAAGGCAGGTAAATCTCTATGATTTAATTCAGTAATCTGCCCACTGGGGAGGATGTATTATATTATATTAAATTACTGTCTAATGAGAGAACAGCAGAGTTTATTAGAAATAAATCTGCTATTATTCGTTGGACAATCTGGTGGTAACAGAAAAATGTTTATCTTGAACATAAACCACATAAAGCATTGCAATAACAAATAATGAGAAAGCTCAACAGCTCCAGCTTGTGCGGGATTAACCCGTGCAGAACCCCATGGATTTTAGTTTAACTTGCTCTTTCATTATCTTGAACACCAGGAGGTGTGACAATAAATCTGTGACAGATACATGAACTACATGTTATTAAAGATCATCAAATATGTGACGCTATATCTCTTTAGTGGTGCTCAGTGTTTCTGTCTCCTGGAGAACTTCATCGTTTTCTAAATCCATCTGTAATTGCACCACTGCAGAAAACAGAAAGTCTCTTACTTCTTTCCACCTACGTGATATAATGATTCTTACCTATTTGTGGCTATAAATAAAGCTATTCTTTCTCTGTTTGTGTTTATGAAGCCAGAGAATTGTGTAATAATTGTATATGGCAGCTTATCCAGTCTGAAAGCAGAGGGAGAGAAATCCTGCAATGTTTCTGTGTTTTTTCAATCCACTTTTGCATGCAGGAATGACAGATTTTAAGGTGTAGGTCAAGTCAACTGTCGGAGTAGAGTGTGAGCAATGCCAGGGTCTTGATTCCCATGGAATCTGTGAACTGGACTGAGGATGCTTGAATACACTGTAAGATGCTTTGTATAAAAATGTATAAATAAAGTGCACTTTCTGTACCACTAGCATCACCAATAAGAACAGACAAAAAAATTACTGATTTATTTGCCATTTGTTTACATAAGTACTGTATATAGTCATGCTATTTGGTTAAGTCAATGTTACTATATAGGGCTTGCTATATAACCCAAGAAAACTTGCATGACACTTGCTAAACTACACCTTTAAAAAAATGTGACTATATACTATTAAATCTGACATCCAGAACTTTATTTGTGCCCAATAAATGGCCTTTCTCAAATCTTTGTTTGCAGCTACATTTGTCTGTACCTTTGTGTCTGACAGTTGTAAACATCAAAATGAACATGGATCATCATTTCTGCTTTTAGACAGGATCTGCAGTTTTATTTAAAGAATGTGATGTTATGAGTTCTGCTGCTCTCTGCTGTTTGTAATGCAGTACTGCACCTTTGCTGACCCTGTGCACTAAAGTCACACCACATCAGAATGGCGTAAATTTGGTCATAATTTGCTGGCAGTTCTGAGTGGCACATATGGCAGAATGGCAGAATAAAAAACGCATTCTTTCAGGTGAGCACCATGAGCAGGTTAAGTACCCTTTAATAACCCTTATTTTTCATTCTCTTTCAAGTTAAAGTGACAGGGCAACAATATAATACACTCAAATACTTACTACTAAACCAAATAAAAATATAAGGAATACTGTACATTTTAACGTAATGTGTAATTGTGTATATTACACCGTATGCATTATATTATGATTATATTTACCACAGACTTGATGGGCATCGCTGTTCACTGTAAAATGTTTATATTTGAGTTGAACTTTACCTTTCCTAACAAGATCACAGCTAGTCTAACTCTAACTTTCTGTAACTCTCTAGCCAGTGCCAAGCTGTGTGCACAGGTACAATGCTAATGGAACGATCCACTGTAATCCATAATGGGGGGCCCGCATTCGTGCCAATGTAATGACATGTATGATGTAGTTTTTGCCATTTTAACGTATGTTTTTTTGTGTGTAAGACAAAATTAGCAGACAAATCTTAGCTTTAACCATTGGTTAAGTGTGAGTCATATTTACTCACAATTAACATAGCAGGGTTTTCATTTGTTTTTATAAGTTGGACAACTGCTCGATTTTGCTGGTATGCTGCCATCTGTTGGCCAGCTCATCATTAATCAGTGGTTATGGAATCGCATATTCATAGGCCATGTTGCCTAAAGCCATTTTATCCCCCGATGACTCACACAGACCTGCACAGTGAAAGATATTTTAAGTCATTGTCATGTAGGCTAATTTTTCTGATGACTTTATAATTCCTTATGAGTGCTGGCTTAAAATTGGCTTACCCTGGAATATCCACTCTAGCTTGACTTCAAAGCCAACCACTGCAACAGAAATTTCCTCCAGCCAGGAATTATAATTATATTTATAATATAATTAACCATTTTTTATTTTGGTGGCTAAGGAGGCTATAACGTCTGTATGACAGATGAAACGCTGTGTGTCATTAAGCTTCTCTAAGCTGCTCTGTGCATCAGTGTTATGTAAGCTAACCGAAAAGATGTCTGCTGCTCTCTGCCTTACAGCCCTTCCTGCGAGAATCAGACGCATTCGGTGGCAGCTGCAGCCGCTGCAGGCAACTGCAGATCAGCACAAGTTCAGCAGCTGTTTGTGGATAAAAGACGTCTTACCCAAAGTTTGGCCCACACAAATTAGGCTATTGGCCCAAATATGTAATGTTAAACTATGTTGTCAGAACAAAATATGATATACTAACAGATGGGAGGTGTGAAAAAAAGTGCATTTCAGTGCATAATATTAAACAATTTTATTTGAAAAATGTAAATGATCAGTAATCAAATCAAAGTATCACAATATGACAGTGTGCATACACAATTGACCACAGCATCTAAAAAAACTATGGACTGAGTTCACCCTGGTAACTGGAAAACCAATAGCAATGTATCGCTGTTTAAAAGGCTATATATTTAATAATAATAAAGTAGGCCTGCCATGTCTATCAATGCACCAGGCACACCCTTTTTATAACACTGTGACCTGACATGCAACTTACTGTAAAATGCAAGGCATTTAAAAAGCAGTACCAGAGGACGTACACACACCCAATTATTTTGATGAGTATCTGGCGTTGTTCTGCCAGTAACCAGCAGAGGAGGTCTGAATAAAAGAGATAAGTCTGGAATAAGCTCAAGAGGTTCCTTTATAAACATTAATGTAGCATAAAAATATCCTGAATCATACATGAGGTGAAATCTGAGACACTTTTGTTATCTACATTTGAAACATTTTAAATACAATTTGCAATGTTACTACCAACATGCTTAACCCTCATTTTCTGCAAAAGACTTTAAATATTCTTTGTCTTTTGTTTTATTTTCACTGTACCACAGACATTGTGTAATAATGTGTAAAAACAACAATATTAATGTTACATTAACTTCTCTTTTCCCAAAATACTTCACTGTATTTATCAAAACCTAGTGGGCAGATATCATAAATATTATGGATATGATTTACTGCACAGTACGCATGTGCTTTTCAGAGATGTACCTGATGTCCTTTCCAGTAAGTGAAAGTGAATGTTTTGTCAGATATGGTAACCAATACCCGAAATGTGACCCCTCTGCATTTAACCCATCACTGGTGAGGAGTGAATACACACTGCAAGTCATGAACACACACACCCGGAGCAGTGGGCAGCTATCACTGCAGCGCCCGGGGAGCAATCGGGGGTTAGTTGACTTGCTCAAGGGCACTTCAGTTGCTACCTGCTGGCACTGGAATCGAACCAGCAACCTACTGATTACAAGCCCAACTCACTAAACAGCAGGCCACAACTGCCCCCTTAAGTAAAGTTTCTGTTTGGGTAAATAAACAACTAGATAATGAGATAATTTAACACTACTCCATTTAAAGTACTTAAACAAGTACTAAGCAACTTGACAGTTTTTGTGATACTTCAACTTTGCACTCCGTTCCCGTAAGCGGCACACAGTCAGTTATAAAACACATCCGCAAACACTTTAGTGGTTCTGGGATTGATTAACATGGCTGGACTCATGTTTTGATTAAAGGAAGCTCGTAAGTGCCAACCATAAACCATAAAAATGCATGCAACCATGCATTTCCTGATTGTATCAAAGTCACGTGGAAGCAGTAAAACATGCCCTCCAACCCCCTATTTTTAAAGCCACAACTTAATGTATTATTAATATCAAGTACTTTTATATTTTATAATAAATAATTGCAATGGATATCATATAGCTAAATTTTCATTTTTATATTGCAGTGCAACAGGTTAGTAGCCTATCTGTTATAGTCATTACAGTGCATAACCTTTGTTAATAAAGTTCATATACTGTAAAATGTTTTTCCCCTGTAGGAAACTGCCTTAGGCTGTTGACATTTTTAAACAATGAACCCCATATCATTTATTATGAAAGCGAGATCTATAGTAATACATTGGATCACTTTCAGCTACTACTTGATACTGTAATATGCTCAAACCTCCAATTTTAAACAAATATTTGAAAATATTAATTTATTAAACAAATTTAATAAACAAGCAATATAGTTTATTCTCCGTTAAAAGAATTCAAATGCACGTTTTCAAAACTATTAACTGTACATTTCAGCACCTTTCAAAGGGATTTCACTGAAGTTTAATTACATTATAAATATATAAAAATCTGGCTAAATATGTAAAGATATAGTTGCATATTTCATACTGACTGTCAAACTTCTATGTTGCATGAACATAAAATGTAGAAAACAGTTTAAAAAACTTTCAAGTGGCACTTTAAAATGTAATGTAAGGGACATTGTATTTTAAACCTCTCATTATGAACATATCAAGGTATCTTTTCTATATTAAATCAACTGCATCGCCATTTAATTTCTTTTAAGAGCTGTCACCTTGAAAAACACTGCCTGCCCATTATAGCACAACAAGCTGGTTAGACAGCTGTCTCTAGAAACGTAAGATCTGCCATGAATAAAAATCCAGTAACATGAATTAAACATTAATTAAAAGTGATTTTTTTTTTGTAATAATAAGACAATATTATATACACAAATCATTTTACAATATATTACATAATGGCGTATGACACAAATATACAAAATGTTTGCCAAAAGAATTATCCATCCACAGGGTAAAATTTGATCTCTGGAAAGTGAGGTGAAATGTCCTGATTTTTATTTCAGGTTTTTAAGACGTGTGTTTAGATGTTTTGGTTCTTGTTATTTTTTTGGACTTGGACACCAAAAGATTGTAAACATTGTCTTTCTATAAATCCACAGAGCGGTACTAGCACTTTCTCTCATGCTAGGTGATACATGCTGTACCCTAGAGGTGTTCCATACAGCCCCACTGGAGCAACAGGAAATAAAGGCCTTTGGTAGGGGTAAGACTGCCCATAGAGCGAGACCGCAGAATGGAGCTGGGTCCCAAGTGGAAGAGGCAGACTGAAATTGGGATGTAGGGTAGGCTTAGCAGTCAGCTTCAGCTTTTCCAGCTCGGCCTCTTGTAGACGCTTGGCCTTGGCCCGTCGGTTCTGGAACCAGATCTTCACCTGAGTTTCTGTAAGGGTGAGGGAGCTGGAGAATTCTGCCCGCTCTGCAATGGACAAGTACTGCTTCTGTATGAACTTTCGCTCCAGGGCCAGAAGCTGAGAGGTGGTGAAGGGTGTGCGGGGTTTGCGGTTGGTCTTGTGCTTGCGGAGAGGACAGGGACTTACCCCACCTGTGGTGCAAGAAAGAATACGTTTAAAACTCAAACTTATATCAAAATGTAACTATTACAAGTAATTATTATATTCCTTATACATTTTTATGCAGCTATTTTTGGCAAGTATCTTTCAAACATTTAAACAAACATTTAATAAGATTTTGTTGCTAATTTTTTATAAATTTTGTACCATATATATAAATATATACACACAATGTATACATTTAATAATAATTATTAGTCAGGGGGGGTAAGAAAAGTTCAAATGAAAGTCCTAGTCATCCATAGATTAAAATTCCTGCATCAGTATCAAGACTCACACATTTGAACTTCACAATATGTGTTTATTTTTACTGTATAATACTGTAAGGTATATAATACTGTTAGGTATTAACAGATTTCTTGTTTGGAAGTAGGCTATATGTTGCTTGTATCTCTTTGTTTTTCTTTTTTTTTTTTTATGAAATCAGCCAAGTTGCCAAGGCAGGGAAGGTCATACTTTATAGAATTATAACTATTTAACTGTAAAGCATAAGCAACAAATGATGTGTTACTTAACAAAGATAACAATGCTTACGTGATTGAGAGTATCTGGAGTTTATAACCCACGATGTAAAGTCATCCGGCTCTGGGGATTCCGATTTGACAGGTGAGATCTGCATTAAGTGCTTCGGTACTCCAGCCGAACCACAATCCCTTATCTCGCTATTAGCAAATGGAATGGACACATCCTCACGCCTTCTTTCCAAGTACTTACTAGTTTTGTGGCTTGATATAAGAGACTCCACGCTGAAGGGATGGTTTGACACTTGAGGTTTGCGTTGCTCCATCGTCCGGTCTCCATCGGATCCCCTCAAACTTGCGGACTCGAACATCCTCCCAGCAACTCGCCTCTTCAAGCCCGAACTTCAAAGTCTCTCTGACGCCTCCTGCAAAACCCATGAAAGCTTTGATGCCCTGAAGCACGTGCGACAGCAGAACTTTCAGCCAATCAGGGCGCGACTTCCGTTTTCTTAGCAGCACACAACAATTGTACAACTTTCAGCCAATCATAACGCTACCGAGTTAGGGGTGCGTGCTTTGTAATTCCCGATTGGCTTAAACGTGTTTGGAAAAAGTGTCAGTCGTTATGACTGACAAAGTGAATAAACATTCTTGAAATTAGTGTTACACAATGTGCAGTTATGGTTGTCAGTTATGCATACACGTTGACATGGATGTTGTTTTAATAGATGACCATGTTATCATTTAAACATTCAAAATTCTGCAGATTAGATGAAAATATAATTAACTATAGACATGAACACTAACTTAAATTAAACTACAACTAGCCATCAGCTATAATGTGTGAGGCATTATAATGCAATGTTGCATTGTGTTACAGAACTGTCCAAGGTATAGGACAGTATGAAGCGTGATGATAACAATGATTTCTCAACTGATGAATGTTTGTTGTCTGGTAGTGGCTTGCACACCATGTAATTTCATTGCAATAAAGTATTTCCTCCTGGCAACAGTAATAGGTTGCACATTGTGTTTACTCTTTAAAGTTAGTTTAACGTAAAACACATTATGAACATTTCAACCAATCATGAAGTTTATGTCTTGTTGATTCTGAGGCCACAACAGTAAAAAGGCATTTAAAAACAGATTATTTTCGGTCTCATTCTAGATGGGGGGATTGTTTGTAACCATGACACTTAGTATATCTGGGTAATCACACTTAAAATAAACATCACCCTTCCTCATTTGTAATGAATAGCTGGAACAGCAATCAGCTGCTTGTTGAACTGTGTGTATTTGTATGTGCACTAATGTTAGTGAGATTCTGCTAGCTTGTCGTTCCCAGGGGCCTCCGCGTTTATTAAGCAGGGTGATTTCACAGACAATCAGAGGTTTGTGAAGGCGCCAGTGAGCGAGAAGATGAAAGGCATTTCTCCTCAGGGGAGAAACTGTGGCAGTTTAGCGGCTCCACTCAGGAGGAGTTGCCTCCCTACACACACATACACACACGCAGACACACATGCACACACCCCTGCCCTTAGGCCTCTTGTTGAGCACAATCCAACTCTTTCCGTAGACGGACTGAGGAAGACTGCTGAACTGTAGTGATAGATGAGACGGACATTCATTTACAGTTGTGTGTCATAAGACCTCACAGGAGACATATGAGAAATACCCACCATAATGGGGGGGCGGGGGGTGTCGGTTAGGAGCAAGATTCAAGATGTAAATAGCTTTATTGGAAAGTGTCTTTACATTGCCAAGGCATAAAGACATCAAATACACATTTTAACACAAACATACACAAAAATAAAGTAAACAGCAGTTTAAAGGACTTTTGTTGTATCTGGTTAAAATCTTTGTGGTGATTTGGGAAAATGTTTCCCTAATTTGTGCATAATAAGAGCATAATGTTAAAGTGCAACTTTGTTTCCGCTTCCTGTTGTGTGCAGTGTGGACAATCTCACAATCTGACTTTTGGTAGCCAAGTCTGTCTGTCTCTATAAAAGGTTATGATCATTAAGTCTGAACATGGTTAGGACTTTTTTTAGTTTAGAGTGTGCTACTGTGTTCAGGTATTCTAAAAAATTTTATTCTCTGCTTAGAGACAGAAAATTTGATTTGTTGAGCTGTTGCTTCAGTCCAATGTTTTAGATATTTCTCATTTTTTTTTAATAATTTGATAGTCAAATTATATAATTTTTTGTCTAGCTGGGGCTTTGGGTTGTAAAATCAGTTCTGAAACCAACTGGCTAAGAGAGTAATTCTATGCCCTCAATATTGCATTTAAAACAGGATAATGGGCCTTTAGGATAAGCCTTTTTGAAGATGACCAATATTATCTTCTTGCCTAATCACTTTGACCTTTATAAAGGGAGGAAGTTTTGCTCAAGACTAGAAAAAAACTTGAAAGAATGCTCCTGGTTTTTCTGGTACTGTATGTTTGAACACACCTCAAGCATTGTAATTATGGGCTCAAATTTGCAATAGTGGAATGCTTGTGTACTGTAGGTACTTACATTCCTTCTATATAACAATGTTTACACATGTACTTACCTAGTATGACAGATACTATGATCCGCCAAATCAAACACTGCCTGGCCAAATGTTATCCTTTCTTCTTTACTCAATAGGGATTTCTTTTAACTGAATGTGATGAAGATGCTACATTTGATAGAGGTGGAAATGTCCATCTTTTGCTCAAGTGTGATTTTAGGAAAACAGGAGGGTGCAAGTGTTAATGCAAAGCAAATCTTTGAGGAGAACAAGTTATTGTCTTTGCACACAGATAAAACAGCTTTTCTCACTAATTACACTGCATGACAAGACTTGGCACAGGTGACAGCAACTGTCCTCACTTTGTTTTTATTGGTACCTTATTAGGCTTCCGGATCCTTCTCTTATGGGCAAACATTTGCTGTAATGAGAGAAAATTGCTACCCACGAAAGGAGGATGGCGCCAGCATCAATTAGCTCAGAAGTGGAAGGTATTATTTAGAGACAATAAATTATCATGTAGTATAAAAATGATTCACTCAACAGATGAGCAAGCCTGTCTTTTTGAGAGGTCAAAGTTGAGGCTAATACTTGCCAACTAAGCGATCACTATAATATCTTAGCACATCATCATGACAACATAGTTGTAAAATTGGATGTAACTTAGTGAGTGATTTTATCATGCTAAAATCATGTATCATCAGATGTTTACATCCTGACTAAACATTTCAAACTATGTATTTAAACATTTATGGACTGGCCATATTCACCTCCATTTTAAAGTGCCTCACTTTAACCTTTAGCCTTTAACAGAAGAAAAATTTTAATTTCCTACGCAATCGACATTATGCCACAAATGCTGTCGGTTGCTCTTAACCTGTACTAAACCCAGAATATTCCTTTGATTGTAAATAATGTAAAGCAATTACTCTTTCAAAGACCAAATGCACATTAAACACTATTAAGTTTTATGTAAAAGCTCAGCTCTGCAGAGAAGGGCTAAACAGACAATGGTAATGCTGTAGGCAGGCATCTTCCTGGGATTCAGACCCTTTATTGGAGCCCTAGAGATGTGCCATGCTTTGTAATCACAGATTTCCGCTATGCCAGATCCCTGAACCGATGAAGCTATTAAGGTTCATGACTCACCCACTCAGACTTCAGTTTCCATGTAAACACCCACAAGTAAATGAAGGGGCCCTTTTGTGACCTCTCATTTCTCACAGACAGTGACTGGGCAATGCATGGAAGCCTTGATTTGTGATTTTGTTTAAAGGTACTTAAATTTACAACACTGAGACTGGTTTCTAATTTAGGTGGAGGCCCTCAAGTAGCATTATAACTGTTTTTTTAAATGTAGGGAATGGTACAAAAAATATTGGTAGCCACAGCAAAGCGTGAGCAAGAATTAGTTCTTTCATCCCCTGATGTTGCATTCATTTGAGTGGTGTCGGTTCACCTTGAAGAACTAGATAAAAACTAGATAAGTAATATAAATAAGATACTTCAGGACCTGATGTGTGATTTTTATATATGGACACTGAAAGAATTAGAATGTATTTTAAAACAATAAAACAAACAGAGACTGTTCTTTATAAGTTATAATAAACCCTCTAAATCCAAACAGGGCATGTCATGTCACCCGACACCTGGTCAATGGGTGTCCGCTTCATTAATGTGATCCTTCCTGGCCTCCAGCTCAAGCAGACGTTTGCCTCCGACCCCAACAACATTTAATGAGAGCGAGACGCCAGAAACAGTGGGGCAAGTCAGAGTGGGAGGGACTCCCCCCAGTCCTCTCGCTAGAATGGACCCTCAATAGGAGCAGACTGCCACAGGGGCCTGTCAGGAGCCCTCCACCCACAAGTTCAAATGTCAGTGGCCCAGCATGCGCCCCCAGAAGAAAGAAAGAACTTTAGTGGTTTGCTGTCGATCGTATAATTGATTGGCAGGCCTGCAAATGAGCAGTTATCTGCTTGTTTTGCTGGACACTGTTTCCACTGAATCATGGATTGACAACTAGGAATTCTCCATTTAAATTCCTCGTAACATTGTGTTTTTTACCATTTTCATTCTTAAACATTTAATAAAACACATCTTTAATAGGGTTGAAGGTCATAAACATGTATGATTTGTTATTTTGCCTATCAAAGACTTGATGGGTCAGAGAAGTAGCCACTTAGCCATGACAGTCCTGTCTGAGAGTGTAATTGCGTGTATATTAGATGTGACAGGTTAGCTTGAGTGTGTTTGTTGTGTGGTTTGTTGTGACTTTAGGGATAAGTGAGTGGTGACAGTGTGTCATGTTAACAGAGGGAGTCGCTCCGGGACGGTCAGGTTTTCATTAAGGTGATTGGACACATGTGCCCCCTTTTTCATCTGCTGTTCGGCCCCCTGCCACTCGAAGTCTTTTAAGTCCTGCTGTCTCCCGATCTGAAGATAATTGTTTACTGTAATACTAGTCAGGAAATGAGCTGATCAACTCCAGATGGATAGACAAGGAAAAGAGGAAAGACAAGAAAGAGAGAGAGGGTGTGCTGAGAGAGTGGGCAAGGAAACATTATCACTGAAAAATTAATGCTGATACTCTGAGAACCCTTGACACCACTTGGCTTTTAAAGCAATGACGAAGAGTTCATTACCTTACAGTGTCTGGAGTTGACCACATGGACCTCAGCATCGTCATAATAGTTGAAAAACTGAATTTTGA